>PKML01029246.1:92344-119510 GCA_002933935.1 Eutrema yunnanense | reverse complement strand
GAAATTATATGTCAAAATAAAATATATTACTAATAAAAGTTATGCTATATGAATCTAAGTGTGTATACATAGAATTTTAAACGACCAATTAAAATATATGAAATCAACAATTTAATTAAATCTTAAATAATGTCAAAAATTCAAAAAAACCATGTCTATTATAATTGAAATAATTGTCAAAAGAGTTAAATTAACAAAGTAAAAAATCATTTAAAAAAAATTAATTTCATATATATGATAACTCTATGAAAAATCAACTTAAAAAGCTTAACAAACAAAAAAATAAAAATAAAAATATATGTTAAAATAATATGAAAATCAATAAATAAAAAAACTAAACTAACAAAGAAAAAAATTATATAAAAATACAATTAACTTGATATCTATGCTTAACTTACAAAAAAAAGAACTTATGTCTTAATGTTTTATTAAGAAGGAGCTGGAGCTGCTTACTGGAGCTGCTTATTTGAGTCGTCCACTTCTGAGGGGCACGAAATGACAAAAATGCGGTTTTATTATGGGTTTTGAATTGTTTCTTATCGATTAAATGATACTAAAAAGTCTATTTACTCATCACCAATCGAAAATTTAATTAACACTATTATATTTTGTTTTAACACAATTTTTTTAAGTCAACTACAATCCAAACAATCATAGCGGCTAATCGAATAGGCTATTATGAGGCATACCTAAAGGCCGACGTAGTCTACAAGATTAAAGTTTTCTTGGTCATTAACAACAAGGCAAGTTTTGACGAATATTATCTAAGAATACTAATCAACAAACTAAAAAGATCATGTCACAAATATTATCTAAGAATACTAATCAACAAACTAATCAACAAATTCATTCAAAAAAAACAATATTGGTTCATGTCACAAATATTATCTAAGAATACTAATCAACAATCTAAAAAGATCACAAAAGTTTTGACGAAATTTTAGATTTCAAATTAAAGATTTACTAGATTTAGGTTTCGCAAGTACCTAAAAATATCCATGTAAGACTATAAAAAAATAAACAAAAATTATTTATCTTACCACAAATTAATATTGAAAACATTTTTATTTTGTACAAAGTAAAAAATCTTATTTATATTAAGTCCAGTTTCGCTACTNATCTTACCACAAATTAATATTGAAAACATTTTTATTTTGTACAAAGTAAAAAATCTTATTTATATTAAGTCATACCAGTTTCGCTACTACACACATGAGTGAATCAGATCAAGTAGAAGACCACATCTAATATATTAGACTATTTCTACTTTTATCTCAATAAATAAACTAAAACTTCATAGTTGGGGGAATATTTTAATAGTCAAATTAATCAAAAATTTGAGTGTTAAAACTAGCAGAAAAGTGAAAAAGATAAATCAAACTTGTGACACCTCTAACGATCTAAAAGACAGAATGTCCATGTCTGATTTGGTTTCACAATTATACAATTAAAACACAAAAATTATTTGACTAATCCAACAATATAAAATATTCCCCTAAATGATTTCGATTTAGAACATGAACTGTAACAAAATAGTAATATTGTTGGATTAGTCAATATTTTATTTTTATTTCGATTTAGAACATGACCTAAATGATTTTTATTTTTATATTGTTGGATTAGTCAATATTTTATATTGTTGGATTAGTCAATAAATTTTATTTTTATTTTTTAAAATATTGATTATTATTATTGTAAGTGGTAAAACTGGATTATCTTTAATATAAATACTAAGGGGACAATAGTTCCCATTTTTTGCTCTAAGTTTACAATTCTCCCTATTCTAATTGTCAAATTAATCAAAAATTTGAGTGTTAAAACTTGCAGAAAAGTGAAAAGACAAATCAAACTTGTGACACCTCTAACGATCTAAACATCCTGTCTAACTTGGTTTCACAATTATACAGTTAAAACATAAAAATTCTTTGACTAATCCAACAATATAAAATATACCGCTAAATAGTTTCAATTTAGTACATTAACGGTAAAAATATAGTATTTTGGTTATTTCGATCTAAATATAACTAATATATTCGGTTTATAATTATAATTTTGAGTATTTTGGTTATTTCAAAACTAAAGATACATAATATTTTTAGATATATAATTGTATTTCATATATTTCGGTTCGGTTAAGAGGAACCATTCGGGAGAATATTCTAATTGTCAAATTAATCGAAAATTTGAGTGTTAAAACTAGCAGAAAAGTGAAAAGACAAATCAAACTTGTGACACCTCTAACGATCTAAAAGACAGGATGTCCATGTCTAACTTGGTTTCACAATTATACAGTTAAAACACAAAAATTATTTGACTAATCCAACAATATAAAATATTCCGCTAAATGGTTTCAATTTAGAACATTAACGGTAAAAATATAACTAATATATTCGGTTTATAACTGTAATTGTGAGTATTTTGGTTATTTCAAAACTATTTCAAAATTTTGAGTACATAATATTTTTAGATATATAATTGTATTTCATATATTTCGGGTTTCGGTTCGGTTTCGGTTAAGAGGAACCATTCGGGGGAATATTCTAATTGTCAAATTAGTCGAAAATTTGAGTGTTAAAACTAGCAGAAAAGTGAAAAGACAAATCAAACTTGTGACATCTCTAACGATCTAAAAGACAGGATGTCCATGTCTGACTTGGTTTCACAATTACACAGTTAAACACACAAAAATTATTTGACTAATCTAACAATATAAAATATTCCCCTAAATAATTTCAGTTTAAAACATTAACAGTAAAATAGTAATATGAGTAGACAAGAGCAATTTTACCTTCATAAGCCTCTCCCAACATCCTTGCATTACTTCCTGTTTTCAACACATCACAAACCTCATCTGTGTTTCACACGGGCTTCAACCAATCCTGGTACATGGTGGTTTCCTTCCCTCACTTGCCTTATCTCAAATCTGCAAAGAACCGTGATATGAATTTCAGTAAAAAAATGTCCTTACTGAGGGACCCCCCTTAATGAGACACCAAGTTATAATTAACGAGTCTAAAGAACAAACCATGGAGCTTGCATGCTTTTCGGCGCATATGCATTTTGTGAAGCTGAGACCAACAAATCTCTTATTTGCTCGTTGTAAACTTCCAAGACACTGACGGAGATCTCATAATTGTATCGGTTTTCTCGCTCCTTGGTTATTTGAAACAGATGTTTTAGTGTTCTATAGTTTACACCACGATCATCTTAAGTTCTCTCCATGGTAAACGTTTTCCCAGTGCCGGTCTGACCATAGGCGAAGATGCAAACAGTGTATCCATCAACGACTGACGTAGCAAAAGGAGCAGTTTCTTTTAAAACATCAGCTATAGAAAAAACAAAACAGAAAACAACATGTCGATTTGTGAGATGAGATTTCCATAAAGACAAGTATGCGAAGGGTGATAAACTGATAATGGTTGCCAAAGATCACCTTGGGAAGCGTTAGGACCAAAAACATAATCAAACTTGAAGCTTTTTTTGGAAACCCATTTGACTATGACCTCCCCACTTTTGGTTGACTCGACATCAATTCCCATTGATACCTTCTTCAATCTCTTCAAAGTTTAGGGGCCGACTCCTGCAAAGACCCTGATGTTTCCTGGAGGAAAGAATGATCACTGTAAATTTTAAGACTACCAATTATAGTCAAGGAGGTCCGTCTAGAAGTTATATTGAAATTAACACAAACCTTTAGCTCTAATATCTTGTTGTATAGTTCATTCCTCTCTTTTTCTCCCGCTACAAATTTGACTTTGAGATTTTCATGCAATTCTGCATCCTGCTATACTGTTGAAAACAGATCTAAACAGATCAAAATTCATAGACACACAATTTTACAAAATATGTGTAGTGCACCTCTGGACTGGATGTGAAAACTGAACTCATTGATATCTTGGACTAGCAATTTGTATGTGGATGCCTCCTCCAACATCTTAATTTGCTCCATTTTCATAATCTGTGAATCCAAAATCGTTAAAATGAGGCATAATAATTTGCAGTTGGTGATAGTGTCTTAAGTTTGCTTATGTGTACCTTCAATTTTCTCGTCAAATCTCTTAATGAAGAGAACCATCTGCTCTTCTCTTTGACTTGTCAAGACTAGATGTAAACAAGTACCGAAATGTCAACTTTCACGCTTGCAAGGAAGATGAAACCGAAAAGAAAGAGATGTACATACCCAAAGAACCAACATGCATCGACTTTCGCATAAGCTCATTTTGAAGCTCACAGAGAGAATTCAATGCTTCTTCACATTCTCCACTCTTTCGTTGATTCTCTTGTTTAAGTTCATCAACCATTCTCTTCATGTCTGCCATCTCTTTCTTCTGCTTCTCACAGTCATCCCTCATCTCGTGGGTCTCTTCGTCGGTCCTGCAGTCAACATTTTCCTAAAAACAGTATCTGTAACTATCTGTAACTAATGTACTCCCAAACTAAACTAGAAGCATCAAGCTTGTGGAAGATCTCTCACTTGTTCCTTTAACTGCGAGCATTCCAGTTTCTTCAACATCTGAATGAGGAAAAATGTGATAAGAAATGTGAGAAATTCCAGGAAATTGAAGTTTGATTAACCAAGTAAATAGAAAAGTCAGGTACCATCTAACTCTATGGGATCACTAGATTGTTCCACTTTCATCAATCTCGGGCTTGATTGTTCCATGTGAACATCTAATTCAAATCCATATTTTAGTAAAGTAATCAGAACTATTCTGTATTCCGTATACACAAGCTTCGAATTTCATATGAATTACCGTTACTCAATTCGCAATTTGAATCCAGATCTACCATTGTCATAGTCCTTGAGCTCGATAATGGAGCTTTTTCAGCCGCTGATGGAAAGAGAAAGTGAACAAACTTGGTTTAAAGCAAATAAAAATCTTCCAGAATCTCACAACGAGAGAAGCTTTCACGTCGCCAAGAAGCATCAGTAGCGAGACGTGGATCGTGCCATTGATCACAACAATCCTCCATCAAAATCTAATCGACAAGTTTGCCCCAGACGGAAGAAAAAAAAACGAGAGGAGAAGAAGAGAAATCAATCAACGAGTATGGAGAGCGAAATTTTTTAAATCGGAGAAGAGAATAAGAGAGAATAGTTGTGGTTATGGTAAGAATCGGATTCTCTTTTTCCCCTTCACGGTTATATTAACGTTACTAGACGACCGTTGATCATTTTATTCCTTTGAAATTTGAAATTGTTTCCTGGGCAGTCGGGCAACGATTGACCTCTTTATATGGGCAGGGTAAGTTACTTACACGTTGCAATATAACCGAGTGGACATAACCGAATCAAATGATATTCATTTTAGTTATATCAAAGATAACGAGTAAGATTCAATGTTATGCAATATGCTGTTGAATTGTTGACTCAATATGAAAAGAAAAAAAATTCAATATCAAAGATTTAAGCGAGGCTAAATGATATATAAAATAATACATTTCTCATTTCTATTTTTGTTTTTTGTTCTCACTTGTGTTTTTCTTTGGGTACATTATATCTGGGTCTTTGAGGAAAGAAACATTTTTTATACAATATGAGACTATATACAATAATAAACCAACTATTTACCAAACCAAACAGTTGAGAGAACTAATCTGAGCCCAGCGAGCTTTGCAATAAAATACCAAAGGCTTTTGTACCTTTTGCTTGAACATTGTTCTAGATCTTCTAGTAATTAATATTCAGGCCACCTGTGTTCCCTTGGCTTATCTCTAGGTTTAATTGGTGTTATTATCTCGAGCTTCCAGATCTATCTGAGCTCGTGGGTCGCTTACTTCAATCGATGGGGTGCGATTATTATTTCAATTTCGGTTTCGGCTTTATAAAGAATATATTGAGTTGTTATTGCAGAAAACTCTTGATACAAATACTGAAATACAATACAACAGAATTATTGTGTACCTCACTTATGGGTTTATTGGTATTTGCTACTTGTTACTCACCAAAAAAATCCAATCGTAGAAAGTGCGAAAGAAACTACAAATTACAAAACGCATGAACAAATAGATATAAAAAAGAAACATACAACTGGTTAACCATTTTTCTACTACATACACACACATTGACAAAATATACCATTCACCGAACTGGTTCTGACCGAAACTGCCATATTCCCCTCTTGTTCAGTTATGTTCTCCTCAGACAACAACCGTAAGCAGCATCTGATGCAATCCACCAAATGTAGAGAGATCAGATAGCCAATTGGTAAGTCTTAACCCAAACATTAAGAGAACTGTGATCAGGATTATATCAGCTGAGCTGAGATTAAGCTTATATCTGAGATCTCGATTGAATGAGATATAAAACCACACTTACTTGATAACTGATAGACAGTTGTTGTGAGCAAGAAGTACTCAAGCACATATATCACTTGTTTGGTTCTTGACCAGGGATCCCGCACGAACAGCTACGGGCTTAAGTGTTCAGGATCTTCCTCTGCAGCATCAAAGTATTCAGACTATTTCAAGGTTAGATTACATCTGTTGCAAGAAATCAATCCACAACTCAGCAGTTGATGTGTGTATATATATCTCACAATTCACAACAATCATCGTTTAATCATTGGACAGTTTAAAGAAGTAACACCCACCAATAGCAGAATAGACTGTTTTCTAACAGTTTAGCCCAATTTAAACTCGAAGGCACATATATAGTCACCAAATCTGTTAAGTGGACGAGATTCTCTCTATGTACTAACACGAAAAGATGTGTCTCACAGCCCAACGAGCATGGAAGTTATGATAAACTTAACACTTACAGTAGGTTCGTAGTCAGGGTTTGACAAGTTCACTGTGAGGTTTCTCATCAATAGCAGAACCTGCTAGACATACTGCAATTAGTGAAAGGTACTCTAAAAAGAACAACCACTGACAGCAACAAATAGGTAACAGGAGGACACTTGAAAAAAACCCCATTATTTGGCCAACATCTCCATAGAATCATGGTACCGATCAAACTTTGAAACAAAATCTATAGATGCAACCTTTATTAGATTCAGCTGTGTGTGAGGATAATTATAAAATCAGTACTTGTACAAGTTAGTTCAATGGAAGGGAAACACCACAACGCCAGATTATGGTTGCATATAGAAGTAGGGAGATCAAAGAGGAAGCACAGTTCTAGTATACGCCTAAATGATGGATATACCACTGTCACACACATCAATTAACCTAAAGGCAAGCAAGCAGGCTCTAACTCACAGTTTCAAAATTTATAGGATCCATTTCCTTGAGCTTTTTCATGCGGCCTTTGCTGTCAGGATCAAAGACACTCCCAATGAAGTTATAAACTTCAGCAAAATCAGGAAGACCTGCAAAACAACCATTAGAACAGTGTCCACCATAAAATGAAAACTCAGAAATAGTCCCGCAATTGTTTGGATAATCACCGTGCATTGAGAGAGCTTGATTCGCCGGTCTTAAATCCTTGGAATCTGATAGTGTTCTGCTGGAGCTTCCCATACCAGATGCTGAAGGACTACTCACACTTGTTGTGCCATTCGATTCAATAGCAACTGAAACAATAACATTGGAAGCTGCATTTAGCATAATGAACCTTCATCAGATGGAGCAAGAAAAATACAAAATAGATCGAGTACATATGAGAATGCATGCCTTCTCCTCCACAAAGAGTACCAAGTTCATCTTGTGGTAGAATCACCCCGCTTACGGCTATGTTTAGTAATGCAGAGGTGTCATCATCCCATGAGATGTATCCTGGCCCAGTAGAAATTTGAGTAGGAAAAGCCATGGAAACGTGTAGCGACATTTGAGCTGCAAAGTTGAGTTGAGTTGAGTTGAGTTCAGAATTCAGATTGAATACATGTGTTACTTCCTCTCTCCACCCAAAGTACTTTTCTATTGTAATAGATCTAACCATTCTTTGATGCCTTTTGAGGATATGGATGAGCAGCTTTGCGCTTAGGCCTAGGCGGTGGCACGTGTGCTAAAGTCCCGTTTTTTTGGACCTTTAGAAAGTATTTCTGGGCATGGCTCCTGATCTGTAGTAAATCAAGTAGGCACAGGGTAAATTGAGTGGGGAAACATGCCGCCAATGTATTATATTAAACCACAATCCAAAAGGAGCTGATCTCAAACCTGAATTACTGTCTTTGAACCAACAAAATCTTCAATTTTTTTCCAGTCACGATCAAACCTAAGGACTCAAGAAAATTGGCAGAGACCGTAGTATCAGCAACAAATAGTGTGAATAAAGACACTGGCTTTTGCAAAAAACCCATTTACTATGCAAAACCAGTTGCCAAGTTTTCTATTGAAACATTTTTGGCAACCTAAGAAGATAAGCTATAGGTTGGTTTTATGAGAGAGGAAACATTCATCAGCGATTACCTGAAACTCTGGTCTATCTGATATACAATCAAAAGAGGCCACTGTAGCTTCTGCAAAATCCCATTTAACATTCATCTGAACCTTAGGAAAAACTCCAGATGATCTACTACATAACCAAACCTTGATCTGATGAAACTCTATTTCACTATATTGCCCTAACATGATATTTGATCCGAAAGGCCAAATTAACAAACCGTTAAGGTCAGAACTAAACCTAAGTACCTAACATACAAAGTCCTCCTCTCATAATTAGCTACGACTGGAGTTCTAAACACACAAAATCGGTAAATCAAATCCCATCTCGAAGAAGAAAAACCGTGAGAAATAGAGCCAGTGATTTTACAATTGAAGAGCTTCCAGAAACTTATCGTGCTCTCCTTCTGTCCAACTCTCTCTGGACTTGGTGATCGTGTAAGCTTTCCTCACCTTCTTCTCCGGAGCCTCCGCAGCTTCCATCGATGAAGAAGCCACCGTCGTTGTCGTCTCTGTAAGAACTGCAGACGTTTCCGTCGGTCTTTCTTCAGCGACCACCGGATTGTTTGACGGCGACGAGGTCATCGGTTTTTTCAAGATAGCGATCGTTTAGAGAGATAGTGAACACACAGAGAGAGAGAGAGAGAGAGAAATGACGATATCCACATGGCGGGCAGGAAGTTGGTGTAAATATGTGGTGACGGTTCGCTTCGAATTTGAGGCCATCCATTTTTTTCCCCTTTTCTTTATATATTCATTAAAATTTTAAAATCAGTTTTTTTCTTTCTTTCTTTTGATGTGAGCTTCAAACTAATCACGTGCTACAGTTTCATGGGTCGATGTTTATATGTTTTTTCCATGAACATATAAGACCAAGTCCTCAAACAACAATTGAGCAGCAGGTTGTTTCATTTTTATTTCTCTAAATATTGGCCATGTCCGTTTGGCAGCTGGTCGTTACAATTTCAGATGTAACATTGAATTTTTTCAGCGACCAAAAAAATTATATGTAAATTGCAAGAACGATTTGAAGTTTTAAAGTTTCAAACCTTTAATTCGAAGAGATATAAATTTCGAATTTTGTTTTCAAGGAGATATAAAACGAAGTTTTAGTTTGGGAAACATACGATATTTTTTGTAGGAAAATATATCGTCAACCCATATTTAACAGTTGACATCGATAAATGATTAAAAAGTCGGCTACACAATTTTCTTCAAGGTTTGATTAGCTATTTCGCAACTATCCTTGAACGATATCTATGTTTACAAAACAGGTGTAGTTGCATGAATTTGATACCGTAAGAATGCAATTTTATTGAAGGTTTGGTTACTTCCTTCTTCCACAATTGTCCATAAACATTTAATACCAGTCACAAAATGTTTGGCCTAACTTTTACTGATTAATTAATGCAATTATAAGTGTCATCACCGTACCAAATCAGGTTAGTCAAACCGGTGTATTGTGGTACTACCACAAAATCCGGTCCGGTTCGGAAGTTGTAAGAATAGCCTTTCAAATCCAATCCGTTCACAGGTCCCGGATTTTTTACAGCGAAAACAAATAAAAATAAAAAAACCCAGAAAGAGTGAGCCACAATGATGATGATGATCCCAACCGTTGCCGAGGAATGAGGGACCTTGTCATCGTCTTTGGCTCCTCCTCCGTCTTAACCAATCCTCACCACCACCACCACCACCACCACCGTCGCTGTTACGCCACCGCACCGGAGCTTAACCGGAAAACTAAATCCACTTCTTCTCTCACCAAGCAACTGCCATCGCTGCCACAACAACACTCAGCTTCTCCTGCTTCAGTTTCCTCGGCGAATGCTCTCTCAAGCCATTTCTCTGACGCCGTGAGATGGATTCCAGACGGCTCTGTAGAGTATTACGCTGATTTCGCCTCGAAGCTCGCCGAGGACGGCCGAATTCAAGACGTGGCCCTCATCGCGGAGACCTTGGCTGCAGAGTCCGGAGCTAATGTGGCACGTTTCGCTTCGATGGTTGATTCTGATCTCTTATCGAAAGGAATATCGTTGAATCTTCGACAAGGAAAGATTGAGAGCGTGGTTTACACCTTGAAAAGAATTGAGAAGGTAGGGATTGCTCCTCTGGACCTCGTCGATGAATCGTCTGTGAAATTAATGAGGAAACATTTTCGCGCAATGGCTAACTCTGTGCAAGTGGAGAAAGCTATTGAGCTAATGGAGATCCTTGCGGGTAATAAATCTTGCTGTTACACTGTGTTTTGTAGGCCAGATTTTGAACCTCCTGACTTGAGCGGCTGATTCTTATTCCAGGTTTCAGATTCAAAATCAAAGAGCTTGTGGACCCGTTTGATGTCGTAAAGATTTGTGTTGACATTTCCGATCCGCGGTTAGCTATTAGGTAAGGCTTCTTGCTCTCCCTTATGGTCCTGAAATGCAGAATGTAACTGTACTTTTGTTGTTTCTCAAAGCATGTTGAGCCATTAACCATAATGATGCTTAATGTAGTGTGCTAACGATTTGATGAATATACAATGCAGATACGCCTGTCTTTTGCCGCATACAGAGATATTGCTTTGTAGAATTATTCATGGTTTCGGAAAGAAAGGAGATATGGTCTCTGTATTGACAGCATATGAAGCCTGCAAACAGATTTTAGACAATCCTAACATGTATATATACCGCACTATGATAGATGTTTGTGGCTTATGTGGTGATTACGTTAAATCGAGGACTATTTATGAGGTAATTCCCAGATTATACTAGATGCTTTCCATAAGTATCTTTTAAATAAACCAATAAGTTCACTTTTGTCTGCCATCCTGCATTTGAGATTTGTCGTTAACTCTAAATCTTGTGGCAGGATCTTCTCAAAGAAAACATTAAGCCAAACATTTATGTTATGAACAGTCTAATGAATGTTAATTCCCATGATCTTGGGTACACACTAAAAGTATACAAGAATATGCAGGTATGTTCTTTTTTCTATCTCTTGATAACACTATATGTAATTTAAGTGAAAAGATATGAGTAGGTGAACTGTTCTAGATAGTTTTTCGAATTGTTAAGTGCTATGTTGATGTTGGTTTAGCCTACCCTAAAACTTTCAGATTTAGGAGTGCGTATTGACTGACCTTCAAACTCTACATGTCATGGGCAGAAACTTGAGGTTACAGCTGACATGACATCCTACAATATACTACTGAAAACATGTTGCCTGGCTGGACGGGTTGATCTCGCCCAGGACATATATAAAGAAGCAAAGCGAATGGAATCTTCTGGACTGTTGAAGTTGGATGCCTTTACATATTGTACTATTATAAAGGTACAAGACTGGCATGTTTGGGAAACTAAGGCTACCAATATTTTGCTTTTGTATCCCTCTCTAAATAATGCCTGGAGATCAGGTTTTCGCAGATGCAAAGATGTGGAAAATGGCTCTAAAAGTCAAAGAGGATATGCAATCTGTTGGTGTAACCCCAAATACTCATACATGGTCATCGTTAATCAGTGCATGTGCCAACGCAGGTTTAGTAGAGCAGGCAAATCACCTATTTGAAGAAATGCTTGCATCTGGTTGTGAGCCTAATTCTCAATGTTTCAACATCCTACTGCATGCTTGCGTTGAAGCTTGCCAGTATGACCGAGCTTTTCGTCTTTTTCAATCTTGGAAGGGAAGCGCAGATAAGGAAGCCTTATATGCAAATGATATAACTGGTAAAGGTAGCATTTTCAGTCCAAATAAACTGAAAAATCATGGTCCCGGGTCTTTGGTGAATAGCAATTCTTCACCTTATATCCAAGCTTCAAATAGACTTTTCTTCAAGCCAACAACAGCGACATATAATATACTCTTAAAAGCCTGTGGTACCGATTACTATCGAGGAAAAGGATTGATGGACGAAATGAAGAGCGTAGGTCTTGCACCTAATCAAATAACATGGTCGACTTTGATCGATATATGTGGAGGTTCAGGCGATGTAGAAGGTGCTGTACGGGTGAGTCAACTTTTCTCTTGATTTTTTAAAATTATTCCTTCAGATATCTTTCCTAAAACATAGAAATGACAGTAAGGTGATCATACATCTCCTGCTTCAGTTTATAAGCTTTTGGATCCGTTTAAAGTATCATTTATGGGATTTATGCAGAAATGTGATAAGTTCCCTGATAGACATTCTTCTTCCAGCACAGATTTTGAGAACTATGCATTCCGCTGGAACCAGACCTGATGTTGTTGCCTACACAACAGCTATCAAGGTATTAATCTCTCTCATAGTGGTGCTGACGTTTCTGCTTCGTTTTCTTAGCTATTGCTCAACTCAGAGGTGTGAAGATTCAACATGTTATCTTTCAGATTTGCGCAGAAAATAAAAGTTTAAAGTTGGCATTTTCTTTGTTCGAGGAGATGAGGAGATATCAGATAAAGCCAAACTGGGTAATGCTCCTGGTCGAATGGCTTTCTTGCATTTTGTCCCTTTCATCGACTAGCTTCTTCCATATATGAAGCTCTGTTAATTGCTGTATACTTTAACCCTCAGCAAAATGATTTGACCACTCCACCTTAGGGAGAATCAGCAGACTGAAATTAAGAGTGGTGTGTACAAAATTGTGCATATAAAGTCCTGAAGCTATACGAACCACATTTAGCTAGGAAAGGAAAAGCAGTTTCTCGATTGATTTCAGCATTTCTCAGTCCAGAATGTTGTTTCTCAGGTGACCTATAATACGCTTCTTAAAGCACGAAGCAAATATGGTTCTTTACTTGAAGTGCGGCAATGCTTAGCTATATATCAGGACATGCGAAAAGCAGGGTAAGTGCAATCAAGTTTGATGGTCTACTTATATTTCTCGTCTTGGTGGTTCTGCATCTTCAGATAAGTGAAGAGACATTCCTCTTTGCTCACAAGCATAGCCACAATACTGCAGGTATAAACCTAACGATCACTTTCTCAAAGAACTTATTGAGGAGTGGTGCGAAGGAGTCATACAAGAAAACAGTCAAAGTCAAATTAAAACAAGCGACCAGGAAGGTACTAACTTGGGGAGACCTGTAAGTCTACTCATTGAAAAAGTAGCTACACACTTGCAAGAAAGAACTGCTGGAAACCTTGCAATTGACCTTCAAGGACTTACCAAGGTAAGCTAATGATGACAATCAATGAGACATTTAAATATTTTATGCGCTTATAATCCTATCAGTCCAACTCCTGAAGCATATGCTCGTGTCAAACCTCTGCATCCATTTATAGGTTGAGGCTCGACTTGTTGTTCTAGCAGTTTTGCGGATGATCAAGGAAGACTATATCCGAGGTAAGAATTGATACACATACACCAATACATCCTCTCTCTTGCATTTACTGCTTTGACTCAGTTTCCATTTCAAATGGGAACACCATACAAGCATCAAAGCACAGGCAAAAATTCAGACGAAATCACGTGTTTTTGACTTATATACCAGCACAGACTAAAAAGCACACTTGTAACTAACGGAATCTCCCTTTTGTAGGTGATGTTGTAACAGATGATTTGTTGATCATCCTAGGAACCGGTGAAGCAAATACCGATTCAGGAAAGCAAGAGATTGCTGTGAAAGATGTGCTAGTAAAGCTCCTAAAAGATGAATTGTCTCTTGTGGTTCTTCCTTCTGGACATAGACATGTGCTAGATATAACACTGGATGCACGATGTGTGGATGATGCAGACCAAGATTTAGAGCTTACCTCAGAGAACACCAAGTCGATTGTTGGTATATCTTCAACGAGGAGACCTGCAATTCTTGAGAGGTTGATGGTTACAAAGGCGTCTCTGCACCAGTGGCTGCAGCGCAAAAAGTAGCCGATCCTGACTGGTACATAACTAATCATCTGTGTATTGTATTCTATGCAAATTTCAAACTAAATTGCAGAAAATAATGGTGAAAGATTGCACAATACCTCAGATGCACATATCGTGTTCCTTTTAAAATAAACAAAGAGTTTTCCTTTTTTTCATCTGTATCTTAAGGTAAATCAGCTTACAGATATTTTCCCAGTTCAACACATAAATAAAACCAAATTTCGATAACTGCAAAATAACTCAAATTCTAGGGAACAGGCAATTACATGATCAGAAACTCGTAATTTTTGTAGCGTACACTTGTTGCTCTCTGATTGAACAATAAAACAGCAACATGATGATCAGAGCCAATCCTGCTGCTGCAGTTTCAGGGGCAAGTAAACTTCTGATAAATACTGGAAACCAAAAGAACTCAACGCCTGAATCTCAGCCTTCTGCTTTGTTTTCACCATCAGGTTAAGTTCCTCGACCCACCCGGGATTCTTCTTCACGAAATCCTCCTCTAGCATATCCTTCCCGGTCTTAATATCCTGCTCAGTCATTGGCAACCTACACTGTTCAGGTATCTTATACTTGTCCAAATCACTTGGCCTGATTCCAAGCCATTTAATATCAGGTGTAGTCAAGTTTGCACTATCGTAAGACATGTTCTTTGACCCGCATCCATAGACAGACAAGATCTTCAACCCGTAGGGGTCACTATCCACCAAGGCAAGCACCGGAAGCTTAAGCTCCATTTTCATTTTCCTCAAGAATAGCCTTGTGGCTACATCGGGCTGGCCTTTTGCAGTCACGATGATACAGGGGAACCGGTTATAGAATCTGTCTTCAGCTAACCTCATATAAGCTGCATCTTTTTCAACTAGGAGTATGAACATAGCATCGCTCTGCATATCACCAACCCGATCGATGTTTGGTGGAATGGCTTTCCCACCCATTCCCATCTTTGTGCAATCTATCATGTCCCCATTGTCACTGAATATGAGCCTTCCCACCACCACACCTTTCTCTGCTGCAATGACATTGAGGCTTGACCTTGTGCAGCCGAGCATACACGAGACATCATCCAACACAGCATCACTCTGTGTCTGGTCCTGAAATTCATTAAGGTTGCAAATTGGTTCAAAATATTCCAAACTGAAACTTCTTTTGATTCCAACAAGAACTGGATCTAAAAGTGACTATCTTTCTTATGGTAACAAAAGTACCAATTTTGAGAGCTTGGAATGTGAAAACTGAAAGCAAAGGAACTTACCTGGAAAAGCTTAACGTCGGTGTAGAAGAGATCACGCTTGGTGACGTGAATGTTCCTGAGGCAGAGTTGGTGGATAAGGGCGAGGATGCGAGTGGTGATGGTTGTTTTCCTGACAGAAGAAACGGAGGCAAAGGGACGGAGGGTAGATTTGTCTTTTAGCACTATGCGGTCAAGCTCGGGGACATAGAGCTGGTTCGAGGCGGCGCGTGAGGGCACGCTGAAGGAGAATCCATCGCCGGCGAGGATGGAACGGGCAATCTGCACGATGACTGTCTCTATAGCTGTCTGCACGGAGGAGAGGGAGAGATCTGCGACTTCACGACAGGACGATGAGAGAGAGAGGTCGGCTAGGGTAAGTGGTTTCGATGAAGACGAGGAGGAGGCGGCGGCGGATAAAGAAGAAGAAAAATAGGATTTGAAAAGCTGCAATATAACGTCATCTGATTCCAGAATGTTTTTGAAAGGAAGATCCTCCGCTTGGTCATCTTTAGATCGCTTGCGCTTCTTCTTATCCGCCATTTCTAGACGGCGACGGCGAGGGAGACGCGGCGGCCGAGAGAGTACTGGTACTAACGATGGCGGGAAAATTTACTCTTTAGGTAAACGTATCTCGTGAAGATCATTTCTAGGGCAGATTAAGTGATAGAAATATTAAGAGTGAGAGGTTCTATAATTAATTTAGTAAGATAATGAGAAGAAGTCGATATGTCCGAGTGGTTAAGGAGATAGACTTGAAATCTATTGGGCTTCGCCCGCGCAGGTTCGAACCCTGCTGTCGACGATTCTTCCTTTTTAAAATTTATTATATTGGGCATAGAAAGAGTTCTACTTAAAAAGCCTATTTTACGGCCCAAAATCTATAAAATCTTTTAACGGCCGTCTCTTCCTCCAAAATCTAATCGACGGTCCGGATGAGCTAAAACTTGGCGTTTCTATTCCACATGTCAACTCTGAAAGATCTCAGATCTGCCGCTAGCCTGCGGAACGACTGTTTTTGATATCGTCCACGTCAGCAATCCTTGCCAAATACGTGATCTGGAAATATCCGATCTGACGTGGGTCGTACCGAACGTTCGGGACCTCTAGTTTTGTCCACGTCAGATATATTTGTGTCTATCTATCTCCGGAAGAAAAAAAAGAGAAAATCGGTGGCTTATGGTCGTCTCCGATTTCCACTCTCTGGGAGACAGATAAACCTCATAATCGAATTGTTCACTCTCTTTTGTATTTGTTCTTTCTGAAGCAGAGAAGCTTCGATTCTTGTGTATTTGCTTGCCTCTCTTCTCTTTATTCTGTTTTCGTTTTGAGTCTATGTTTCTCTTTCCCAACCGTTAGCTGCTTCGTGCTCGATCCATTTTTCTGGTTGCAGAGGTGATTGATGCTACTTTTGGAGCTCGATTCTTCGTTTTAGGATTTGATATTTGAAAGATTAGCTCCCGTTTGGAATTCAGATTGTTTTCTTTGGTTTTTTTTTTTATTTGATGTGATTAGTCGAGATTTGGTTTTTCGATTTAATGATTCTTCAAAAAAACTAACTTGATTGGCTTGGTGGTTTCAAAATTCATGGTCTTCAACTCTTTGTTCTGTTAATCTGAGTTATTGTTCGATTATAACTCCTCTAGCTTTGGCATTTACCGAAATTAGGGTTTCTGCCTGTGTTTTGAATTCAACCGTCCAATTATTTTCCGAGTGATATATCTTAACAATGACCCTTTTGCGTCCTTACTGTTGTCTTCTTGGAGTGGTTTTGTCCGAGACCATTCTAGTTGAGGAGAAGCATTTAAGTGTTTTAATATTTTGATCATTTGAACTCAGCGAAGCAGAGTTGGTGTGATGAATGTTAATGAGGACGGTGAGGGTTCGCGTTACCCAATCACTGATCGAAAAACCGGAGAAACAAATTTCGATAGGGTTGAGAGTCGGACAGAGAGGCATAGTGGAGAAGATAAAGCCAATGGAATCAATATGGATGTGAGAAACGGGAGTGCAGGTGCTGGGCAAGGCTCTGCTGGACTGCAAATTCCACAGGCGACTGTTTGTTGGGAAAGGTTTCTTCATGTGAGAACCATAAGAGTTCTGCTAGTGGAAAATGATGACTGCACTCGTTATATCGTTACTGCGCTTCTTCGTAATTGTAGCTATGAAGGTCAGTTTTGAAGCCTAGGCCTCAGGCTGATCTATAATCTATAGCGCATTTCTATACCAATTTCAGTCTTGGTTGTTGCATATGTTTGTTCTTAAGTAACAAGTGCTGGTTGGCTAGCATGAATATCTTTGCAACCACTAATCTATAATGAGCAACTTTTTTTCCCTTGGTTTTCTGATTGATCATCAACTCTGTCATGGCAGTTGTTGAGGTAGCCAATGGTGTACAAGCTTGGAAGGTGCTAGAAGATCTAAACAATCATATTGATATTGTGTTAACGGAGGTAGTCATGCCTTACTTATCTGGTGTCGGCCTCTTATGCAAGATTTTGAATCATAAATCTCGTCGGAACATCCCTGTCATCAGTGAGTTCTTTGTCTCTTGTCGTTGTACATCAAGCACTTTCTGTAGGAGTTACACGCTTTGTTGATTCTTCTCTAGCTTCCGTTCTGTTGGAAGTAGATGCTTTTAACTACATTCCCCTGTGAGTTTTTGTTGCAGTGATGTCATCTCATGACTCAATGGGGCTGGTCTTTAAGTGCTTATCAAAAGGAGCAGTTGACTTTCTCGTTAAGCCGATAAGAAAAAACGAGCTTAAAATCCTTTGGCAACATGTTTGGAGAAGATGTCAAAGTGTAAGTCCCTTGCTCATATCTGATAAACGGTTGGCATTTGTTTTATCTATTTGATGTACAACTGGTGATGAAGTCATGGTCTAATTGTGGATTGGTATAATGGTATCTACTTTTTTATTTCTCATGCTTGTTTCCTGTTCACAGTCTAGCGGCAGTGGGAGTGAAAGTGGAACACATCAAACTCAAAAGTCTGTGAAATCAAAGAGTATTAGAAAATCTGACAACGATTCAGGAAGCAGTGGTGAGAATGAAAATGGGAGCATTGGCCTGAATGCTAGTGATGGAAGTAGTGATGGGAGTGGGGCGCAGGTAAGAAAAGTGTGCAATATTAAGAATCTAATATTTATCTGATAAGTTGCCCTTTTGAAATTTCTTCCCCATAAATGGTAGGGTTGGATGATCGAACTTCACATGTGCACTCAGATACTTATAAATGGTGGAAGCGCTTAACTAACCAATTTTAAATCTCAGTGCTGTTTGACTTAGTTCTTTTCGGTGAAAATTTTCAGTTTATTCCGAAGCTTTATTTTGCAAACAGATGGTTTATTTTCCAAAACCTAGACTTATTTTGATATATCTTTTCTTCAGAGCTCGTGGACGAAAAAAGCTGTGGAGGTTGATGACAGTCCACGAGCGGTATCTCCATGGGATCGAGTTGATAGCACTTGCGCACAAGTGGTACATTCCAACCCTGAGGTTCCCAGTAATCACTTGGTTGCAGCACTTGCTGAGAAGGAGACTCAAGAACAGGATGAAAAAATTGGTAAAGAAAGGAAACTCTGATCTCTCAGTTTTTTCCATTCTGCTCTTTAACCGAAACTTAAAAACATGATATTGGATGTTCTTTTCCCTATTATTTCTGCAGAAGATGTCACAATGGGTAAAGACTTGGAGATTAGTATTCGTAGAAATCATGATCTGGCACTGGAGCCAAAAGATGAACCCCTAACTAAAACTACTGGCATTATGAGACGGGACAATTCATTTGAAAAGAGCTCTTGTAAATGGAAAATGAAAGTTGGAAAAGGACCATTGGACCTCAGTAGCGAAAGCCCTTCAAGTAAACAAATGCATGAAGATGGAGGCTCAGGTTTCAAAGCTATGTCTAGCCACCTTCAAGATAACAGAGAACCGGAGGCACCTAACACACACTGCAAAATATTAGATACAAGTGAAGCTACTGGCAAAATTTCCGAAGAGACAAAACACGTGGAACATAGTTCAAAGAGGCATAGAGGACTTAAAGATGATGGGACAGTGGTTAGGGATGACCGAAATGTGCTAAGGCGTTCAGAGGGTTCAGCTTTCTCAAGGTACTTTTTTTAATCATTAACAAATCCTAAAATTTCTGTTTTTTATTTATTTTATATAACAGTTAGATTGTTGTATAGAAGAAGTATGAGATTGATTGTTGGACTCGTACAGGTATAATCCAGCCTCAAATGCCAATAAGCTTTCTGGCAGGAACTTGGGAAGCAATTCTCTTCATGATAATAATAGCCAAGATCTTATAAAAAAGACTGAAGCGGCATGTGATTGTCACTCAAACATGAACGAGAGTCTCCCCAATAATCATCACTCACGCGTCGGTAGCAATAACTTCGAAATGAGTTCCACAACTGAGAACAACGCTTTCACAACGCCAGGAGCTCCAAAAGTAAGCTCAGCAGGATCTTCATCAGTCAAGCATTCATCGTTTCAGCCTCTACCTTGTGATCATCATCAGTCCTCCTATAATCGTGTTCACATCCCTGAGCGGAAGTTACCGCCACAATGTGGATCCTCAAACGTGTACAATGAGGCGATTGAAGGTAACAACAACAACACAGTGAATTACAGTGTGAATGGAAGTGTATCAGGTAGTGGTCATGGAAGTAATGGCCCATATGGAAGCAGCAATGGTGTGAATGCTGGAGGGATGAATATGGGAAGTGATAATGGTGCTGGGAAAAGTGGAAGCGGCGATGGTAGCGGAAGCGGAAGTGGAAGCGGTAATGTGGCAGACGAAAATAAGATCTCTCAAAGGGAAGCTGCGTTGACAAAGTTCCGTCAGAAGAGAAAAGAGAGGTGCTTCAGAAAGAAGGTAATTTCAAAATATTTGCTTGCGTGGCTATACATCTTGTTCGACATTTAAGATATACAATATAAAATATACTATTTTAACATGTAAATTACAAACGCAAACGTCAATTGACAGTTGAGATCTTAATCAGCTTATATGCATAAATATGTGGTTTAGATAGATGGCCTCCACAACGATCATAACTCTGTAACCACGACTTGAAAACTGTATTGGAAATTTAGTTAATAGTTTCCTTCACGTTTAATGGTGCTTTATTTTTTTGTTTCACAGGTACGATACCAAAGCCGGAAAAAGCTAGCGGAACAACGCCCTCGTGTCCGTGGCCAATTTGTCCGTAAAACAGCCGCTGCGACAGACACAAAAAACGCCGAGGATAGCTAACGGGAAAAACCAACTCTTCTTAGCCCCCAAAAAAAATTAGTAACGTTCTCATCGTCGTTGTTGGGAACTATCAATCTATCTATCTATCAATCATCTGTTTTAACAATTTTTATTTACCCTCAAAGTCTGATTCTTTGATAATATTATTCCACGACGACATTTGATTGTTTGTTATTGTCGTCGTTGTATGGTCTGGTTTGTGGATTTAGGAGGGAGGGTTTGGTTCATGTAGTTGTAGATGTTGTAAAACAATAACCACGTGTTTGTATAAGCTAGCTTTTGGACCCATGTACGATTATTTCTTCTAGTATAATTTGCAGCTTATGGGTTTGCCTACGAACAGAGGCCCTATGTATATGTAAATTAAAACAGTTGGTTTCATTAGCCTATCTTTAAAAATGTTTTTTCATTTTATCACCGTTTCGAAAAGACAAGTCTCTTCAGATGAATAACTTTTTCTTCTTTGAAAGTGTTATCATTTGTCAATTAATTATCATTTGTCAAAGTCAAACCCGTTACACATTAATCTGTATCACAAATTAGAAAGAAAATCGAAAAATCCAGCGATTGGCGTGCTCTTTTTTAAAGTCCTGGGCTTTTTCTTCTCTCTCTCTGGCTTTCGAGATCATCGAACGCAATCAAAACGAAGAATCACCTGGAAGAAGCTAATGGGTTGGATCCCGTGTTCTGGGAAATCGAGCGGGAGGACTAAGACAAGGAGGAACAGTGACCAAAAGCTCACCAGGAATTGCTCTGTGTCTACTTCAGGTATGCTCTTTTATCAACTACATCCTTGATTCCCGTTAATTTCAAACCAAATTTTCTTAAATTTGTAAGCTTTTATCACAACTAATGCTCTCTGATTTGCTAATGCTGATTAGGGTTTTTGACTTTTTTTTCTTATCAAGATTTTGCTCTGATTCACTTGTGTTTTTGCATGCTTCTTTCCGGTTTATTGTCACAGAGGAATAGTCTTGTTCAAATTGTAAGCTTTTTTCTTGATTATTAATCGAAATAAAGCTGATTTTCTGTTTGTTTTACTAATTTAGTAGTCACATTGTTTGCTTTTTCTTGAGCTCTATTTTGGTAGTTTAACTGTAAATGCCTGAACGGGATTGTTACTATTGCAGGCCCTTTGGCTTTAAGGATTATGGCTCTGATTCTTGACTCTAGAAGATTATTATCCTTAGCTTCTTATGACATTCTATACTTTGATTTGTTGATCCTGTGATGTTAAAGCATTGTTCTTGAGACAGTTGTGCTCAGCTTGTGCTGATTAATTCATTTCTTCTTCTCGCTATACTTTTGGTAGAGAAATCTAAGGCCAAATCGTCTGTGAGTGAATCCAAAAGCAAAGGGTCTGAGAACATTGTGGCACAGACGTTTACATTCTCTGAGCTCGCTACTGCCACTAGAAACTTCAGAAAAGAATGTCTTATAGGGGAAGGAGGATTTGGTAGAGTTTACAAAGGATACTTAGCAAGCACTAGCCAGGTTCGTTTTTTTTTTTTTTTTTTTTTTTTTCTCGGTATCCTGGTTTTAACCTTTTGATGGTTATTAGTAGTGAAAGCTCTTCTTTTGTAGACAGCGGCTATCAAGCAACTTGATCATAATGGTTTACAAGGAAACAGAGAGTTCCTTGTTGAGGTTCTGATGTTGAGTCTTCTTCATCACCCAAATCTTGTTAACCTAATTGGATACTGTGCTGATGGAGATCAAAGGCTTCTGGTGTATGAGTACATGCCTCTAGGGTCACTGGAAGATCATTTGCACGGTATGCACTTCTAAGATCACATTCCTATGAATACATTTGGACGATCTAAAAGTCTTTAAATTTCAACCGGGCGATCCTTTTTTCCAGACATTTCACCTGGTAAGCAGCCACTTGATTGGAACACCAGAATGAAAATAGCTGCAGGTGCTGCTAAAGGGCTGGAGTATCTGCATGACAAAACCATGCCTCCGGTGATTTACCGAGATTTGAAGTGCTCCAATATTTTGCTCAGCGATGACTACTATCCGAAGCTGTCTGACTTCGGCTTGGCTAAACTTGGCCCAGTGGGTGACAAGTCTCATGTGTCAACTCGGGTTATGGGAACATACGGATACTGTGCCCCAGAGTATGCAATGACAGGCCAGTTAACACTCAAATCAGACGTTTATAGCTTCGGGGTGGTTCTTTTGGAGATTATAACCGGTAGGAAAGCCATAGACAATTCAAGATCTACTGGAGAACAGAATCTGGTCGCTTGGGTAAGAAAACGAATGGAACAAACTTTGTTCTCTCTTGATTCTTCATTCTAATTGCGTTCTAAGAAATGGTCTGTTTTCAGGCAAGGCCTCTGTTTAAAGACAGGAGGAAATTCTCTCAAATGGCTGATCCAATGATTCAAGGTCAATACCCTCCACGAGGATTGTACCAAGCACTCGCTGTAGCAGCAATGTGCGTGCAAGAGCAGCCAAATTTAAGACCTCTCATTGCTGATGTTGTCACTGCACTCACTTACCTCGCCTCCCAAAAGTTTGATCCTATGGCTCAGCCAGTCCAAGGCTCCCTTTTCGCCCCTGGGACTCCACCTAGATCAAAGAAGGTCTGAAAACATTCCCGAGAAACGCAATGCCATGTGAGTCATTTATTCTAGAACGATAGAACGATCCCGAGCTGTCTTTTTTATATTGGGATTGGTTTCAGACTAAGTATGAAAATATTGCCTAAGATCTACCTGTAGATATGTGTAAGAAGAGTGAGATTCATATAGAGGCCGGTTTATAAGGTTGTTATAGGTGATGGCCTTCACATGTAATGTTATGTAGCTCTTGCTTTGAAATGTGACAATATCTGATTATATGTCATTGAGGAATGTCTCTGTTTTTCATTCCAGAATTATTGTATTGTTTATCCTAGAGTTTCAAAACTTTTAATGTTTCAGATTTTGATTGTATTATCATCGGGAAAACGGCCAATTCCCCCATAAAGTATTTGGCTGCTGATTATTCATACACAAAGTATCAAACAATGCTAAAACCATCATCAACTACCTATAATTTTGAATTTCTTACATGAAATTTTAAAAATTGACCAATTTCACCAAAACCGTAAACGGTGTTTGATTTCCATTAACTGAATCTGACGTGGCTTAATGGTTTGGTCTGGTTTACGATTAAACCAAAAAAAAAAAAATTTTAATTGTTGAGACGATGTCGTTTTGGTCTAATTGTCATTAAAATAATTTATGCACCAGCCAAAAATCGAACTCAGGTCTATACTATGGGAAGGTAATATTATACCACTAGACCACTAATTTTTTGTTGTTCAAACACATAACTATATATATATATATATATATATATATACACGAAATCAAAATTCTTCAAATTAAGAATAGATGTTTGACCGTTTGAGCTAATTAAGTGCTTCAGAAAAATAGATGGATTATTCATCATTTGTACATATGTAATGCGTGGTTACTGGTTGGTTAAGGTTTTAAAGGAAAGATAATTAGTTCAAATTTCTGTCCAACATTGGTTAGGTTAAAATTAATTTTGACTATGGAAGGGTATTTTCGTCAATACCGATAAACCCTTATTCATCTGACGCTGTCATAGTGTCTCTCTAATCGGACGTTCTTTTTTCATTTCCCTCCGGCAAATCCACTCTTCGAGGAAGCAATCAAGGATCATTCATGGCCACGAGGTTTTCTCTCTCACTCTCTCAACCGTCTTTCTTTTGTCGATGAATAGAACCTTTGATTGCAGTGTCAGTGTCGAATAATTTCGACCGAAGAAATTCTTGTAAGTTATCGCGGGATTAAGTGCTAGTATATGTAAAATAAAAATGGAAGTTTTGGCTATGTCGAAGTTGTCCGAAGAAATTCTCTACTTCCGAAGAATGTACAAGTCATCTTGGCCAAGAACATGGTGCAGAATTTAAACCTTGCTCAAGAAATGATATGGCCCAGAGGGTAAGTGAGGTCTGGGCTGGCAAGGTATCGGCTGGAGTTTGGAAACCAGTGGATGCAGAAGCAGCCGTTCAAATGATCAAGACAGATGTGAAAATGATAACTCTAAAACCTAGATCCAGAAAATAATCCGGTCCTGTTATAGCTCTAAAACCCGATATTATAAAATCCAATAAAACTCGTAAAAACTCAGCAACTAACCGTGAACGGGACATATTAATCGTTGATGCGGACGGATCATGGTTTCGTAATAATTCAATCAGAAGGTTTATTTATTGTTTATGGCTTCGAATAGTGACATCGGTTTGAGCGGTGCGGGACAAGCGGTTTAGGAGGTGCGGTGCGGTTTTAGTGCGGTCCGTTTGGAAGAAACACATCATGTGGAACAAATGCGGTTATTACGGAACAAGCGGTGCGGGACAATATATGAATGCGGTGCGGTCTAAATGTGTGAATGGCGAAAATGTAAAAAGCGGTGCGGAATATATATTTTAGATAAATATCTTATAAATAAAAATGGATTAATGATATTTATATGATTATAAATTAAAATTAATAATTTTTAATGATCAAATCTTGTTCATAAATTAATTACGAACCATAACTAAACAATTATTAAAATTTTAATAAATTTGTTTGGCATTTTACAATAATATATTTATTGCTAAAATCAAATTAAAAAATTATATCCCAAAAAACCAAGTAAAATAATATAATATAATCGAATTATTTTTAAAGTTAAAGTTTTAATTCATAATTTTAGTTTTTATCAATTTCAATAATTTTAGTTTTAACTCTCGTTGTGTTAGTACGTTAGTCTTTATAATATTTTCAATTTTTATATATTTATATATATATACAAAACCGCACATAGAAAACTCAAAACACATCAAAAACCTAGCGTAACTACTGTACTGTTGAGTGCGGTGTGGTTTTTTCTTTTACAAAAATTGAACAGCACCTTTACTATTCATTTTTTAATTAAAAAATGAAAACCGCACCACACTGTTAAAATCTTGTTGATTGGTGACTGAAAACCGCACCGCACATGATGTTTTGGAAAAACACTTCCAACATTCACAGTCTCATTCATATTTTATATTCTGGTACTTTATGATCTTCTTCCGTTTGTGAATAATACTTTATCAAAACAAAAAATTACTTTGTTAGTTAGACATATCTTTTTAAAACATATCTTAGTGATTTGTTAGTTTTTATACTTATATATATATATATGTGTGTGTGTGTATATATGTCGTGTATATATATAATTTCATTAATTGTTGATTGCGTTCAGACCGCATCGAACTGGGTTAACCTATGGACTCGGTGGCTCGAAAGACTTTTCGGTTTGCTTCCTGTGTCAGATTTCAAAACATTTATTTAATGTATTAAAATAAATCTTATAACATAAATTTTCTTATGATTTAAGTTAGAATAAAAAAAATTAGCGGAATTTAAACAATTTTGTTTGATATTTTCAACTTAAAGTCTCTAAAATCTAATATGATTTTCATCCGAGTTAAAATTTTAATCCACATTGAGGGCGATTGACAATTTTGTATATATCTTGTATGGTTTTTATATATTCTATAGAAATATATATTTATGGTATGACATATATGAATTAAAATTAATTATTTTAGCTATTCAAATTTTCTGACCCAGTTTATAAACTTTGTTATTATGTGAATTTATATTATTATACAATCAATCTATATATTTATAAACTTTGTTATTATGTGAATTTAGATTATTATACAATCAATCTATATATTTATGAGTGTTAAAATGTTAACCCGTTTTTTATATATTTATGAGTAAATTTAGATTATTATACAATCAATCTTGATTGGTGTTTCAAAAACTTCTAACTTTTCCTTTGCTTTGACTATATAGTCAATGATGAAGCAACCACTGCTTCAAAATCCTCTCCACTAAACGTTATAATCGTAGCTATATCAATAAGTTCTTGATCCATAACTGCGAGCCCTACGATCTTTTTAAAATGACATTAAAAGCTAGAAGTTTGAAGATTATCATGTTATATGTCGGAAGAAACATGATTGGTTGAGATTGCAAACGTTTTTGTTGAAATTCTTGCTGCTGAAACTCTCTGCCTTGGGTTATAGCTGTTAATACACAGAGAAATTAATAATCATAATAATTAGCAATAAGAAATGCTTGATTAAGAAGAGTGATGAAAACACCACTATTTAAATATACACTCAGATTCTCGAAATAAAAACACAATGAAGTATACTGAAACAAAGCGGAGAAAACTCATATGACGAACTAAAATCGAAGCATATTGACTAAAACATGGTGATGTGTTCTCCTTATCATGTTATTATCGTCAACAAAAATCAATTAAAACCAACGTTGAGTTGGCCTAGTGGTTAAGGAGGAGTGGGTATGTGCATCTCCTACCGACCCTGAGTTCGATTCCCGTTGGGAGGGGTCTTCTCCGAATGAATGACTTTAACATAGTTTGGGCCCCGCTCCGGGGATGTACGGGCCTACGGACCCAAAACCTCGGTAATTCAAAAAAAAAAAAAAA
>PKML01029246.1:6591-92113 GCA_002933935.1 Eutrema yunnanense | reverse complement strand
ATATATATATATATATATATATATATATAAAGTTAACTTTGTTCTCTTCTCATGAAGACACATCATCATCCACATGTATGTCATATCATTTTTATATTTAATTTTCATAATTTAATTAGTTACAATTTTGATATACATATTAACTGTACATTTTATTAAATTATGCAAGAAATTTGAAAGGTCATTTTCAAATTTATATCATGAAAACTTAAAAAAATCAACAAAATTTATTGAAAGAATAATAGATTTAAAAATTTGAGTTTTACTAATATATTACACACTTTATTATAATCACAAAGTTAAAGTTTTATATCGAAAAGATGTTTAGTGAATGTATATTATTTGATTCAAACTAATAGTAGATAATATATACAATATTAATGTAACATATATCATCCACATATATGACACATCATTTTGATATTTAATTTTCATAATTTAATTAGTTAAAACTTTGATATACATATTAACTATACATTTTATTAAATTATGCAAGGAATTTGAAAGGTCATTCTCATATTCATATCATGAAAACTTAAAAAATCAACAAAATTTATTGAAAGAATAATAGATTTAAAATTTTAGTTTTACTAATATATTACACACTTTATTATAGTTACAAGGTTAAAGTTTTATATCGAAAATATGTTTAGTGAATGGATATTATTTGATCCAAACTAATAGTATACAATATATTCAATACTATTAATTTAACATATCACAAATATATAGAGATTTAAAAAAAAACCAGAATATCTAATAAATAAAAAGTAAACTCATTATCGTTTAATAATGCATATTATAGTAACTTTGTTGAATAAATTATATATAAGAAAATCAATTTAAAAAAAAAAGTACATAACTTAAAATAATAAAAATAAAACGTTCAGTAATTTAGATATTTGGATAACATGATTTATTTGGTCTTTAAATATAGATAGGATATGAAAATTCCAAACAAACATGATTATTTGTAAATAATATAGAAGTGATTGACCGTAGATATTGAAGTGATTGACTATCACTTACATTTTCCTTTTAATGGAGGTGAAAATAAGAGAAACAATTAGTTAAGTTTCAAATAAAATATCAGGCTTACAATCTACAAGCAATGGTTTGTTTTACTAAAAATGAATAAAAAAGTTCTCATAAATAAATTAAACTATTATAAAACTTAAAAAACAAAAACTCGCGGGTCACACGCTTTTTTCTTATATAAAGTTGAATCTCACTGGGCTTACCCCTTATCAATAGCTTTACGTGTTGACTAAATTTTCATTATTGTTGTAATTAAATTCATTATTTTATCAAAATATATAATCTAACACATTGTCTTGAATACGCAAATTTTAAAACGGTTAAATCTGAATTTTTGTGACATGCAATCCATGAATAGATTTAAAATCAACAAAACTTGATCAATTGTTAATTCTATTATTGTTGTAATGGGCTTACCCCTTATCAATAGCCTTATGTGTTGGCTAAATTTCCATATTTCTCTCCACTTATATATGGAAATCGTTTTCAAAAAAATAAAAGAAAAATAGACTTAGGAATCACAAATATATTGCACACATAAATAGGGTTAAAATCATACATGAAACACTCCAAAAATAATAACTTCACATGAAACAAAATAAAAAACTATTATGCAACTTTAAAATGTAAATATCTTCATTTAAAAAAAACTCAACTAATTGCATAAAATTGATCACCAAGGAAAAAAAGAGTTAAAAATGCGTATCATCCAATAAATAAACACATAGATGATCATAAATTAAAAAAAAAAACACCTTGAAGTCAAGGCCATCAGCAGATTTGGGCAGATGAAAAGTGTTCATGGACCATTCCTCTTTCTCATAGTCTTCCACAATCCACATTCGAAAACTACCCTGACGAGGATTCTCAACCACACCAAGTTTCCCTCTGTAGTTGATCAGAATTTTATCCGTGCGGTATTCACTAGTATCAATCCAAGGATAAGCACGCCACATACTCTGATAACCCATAGGTATAAATTTGCTTGGTACTTTGATGATGTTGAACGTTTCAAGCCTAACATTGAAACTCACAATCATAGAATTACTATTCCGGGAATCAGCCCCGTAGTACACGGTTCCGTTCATATACAACCCCCATGTACAAACAATGTGTGGACATGCGACACATGGAGCCTCTCTCCAAGCTTCTTCTCCTCCCAATGTCACAACCTTGTGCTCCAATCTCCTAGAAAATATATCAACGGCAAGCACTTTGTATTGATCTTCAACAGGATCGTAACCTAAAATGTACTCGGGGCGTAGGAAAACTTCCGAAAAATCTTTGAATTTGATTCGGGGAAAAGTATGCAGCTGCCTTGTGCTGGGGTTAAAAATCCCCACATCGTCAAAACCGTCTCCAACGCAGATCAAGCCCCGACACGCATTATACACAATTTTCTTTGTAAAATTGACTAGGCTCAGATCTTTGTGGGAAGAAGAGGAGGAGGAAGGTGCGTTTGGGTTAGGCGACGAGGCTACCAGAAGCTTTCTTCCGTAAAACTCTTCAAAAGCAATGAGGAGACGAGGAGGAGCTGTGGAAGCAATATTCAAGTGCCGGTTCCTGAAATCTCGGCTGGTGATGATTGAGGACCAAAGCTTGGAGACGCATCGAAATCTCGATAGAGACTTCACAGGCAGTCGTAAGAGTGTATTGATCTGGAGATCGAGAGGAATGTAGATCGATGTCGGAATCGAACAAAAGCTTGACTTTCTTCTGGTGGCGACTCGCTTTAACCTACTTCTTCTCTTTGCTTTCTTCGCCAATTTTTTCTTTGGACGGATGCACAGTAGCCGAAAACACAATTTCATCAGCTCCTTCAAAAAAGTTTCTTGACAAAACCCTATCAATAAAACAAAGCGTAGCAAAACTTAACTTGACCTAATAGAAATTTGGGAATTTTTCTTTTATGTACAGTTGACATAATTCCTCTATATTGTTTTTCTTTTTACATTCTTTATATTTATATTTATATTTATATATTTTTTTTGTTCAAGCCATAATGTTTATTTTCGGGTATACATGCATTTAAGGGTGTACGCATCAGATTTTAAACAATTAATTTTATTGATCTACAACAACATTCAAAATTAAAAAAGTATCCAAATTCTAATATAATTATTAATAAAAAATATAAAAAATAAGCAAATTATGTATTAAAAACTTACATTAACAACAAAAACAAACATGATATTAAATTAAGAAAATTTCTTAATTTAAAATAGTGTTATCAATTATATAAATAACTAAAAATAAATAGAAATACAATAGTGATTTCAGTTACACACATGTAAAGAGATTTTAACTAAAACCACTTTGTTTATTATGATGGAATCATTTTAACATAATTTTTGTTACAAAAATGATTTATTATCTATAATATATATATATATATATATATATATATATTACTTATAAATTTTGAAATTACTTGATTCTAAGGCTTTCCAATAAAGTTTTAATCAACCAAGTTAATTGTCTTTTTATATTCGGTTTGGGATTGCCATAGATCAATGTAAGAGTTCTTTGTTTTGAGTTGTTCTATTTGTTATTCTTTTCAAAATTTTTATGTAAGTTGTATTGATTTTACCTAGTTAATTGTCTCCTTGATCAAAGCTATACTCTGACGGAATATAAAAAGAATAAGAAAGGCATGTATGGGTTGAGAAAGACGACTAAAATGAAGGAAAACTGACCATGTATAAAATAATGTTTGTTATTTTAATATTCTTTGCAATGACCCTAATTATGAGAATTAAAGTCTCATCGCTTAGGTTTATGATCTCATCAAAAAACCATTAAAAAGTTATTACAACCAATATGTCACAAGACAAAATTCCAGCTTCTATCTTTTCAAGGTAAAACTTACAAAAAATATATTTACTTTGTCAATTTTTTTTGTAAATTATAAATTTGTTTCAAAGTTCATTCCATATTCATATATTGTCTTAGTTTCAAAATTAGCTTTTTCATAAATATGAGAACAAGAGTTGTGCTTATTAGTTTGTTTTTCGATTTGTATATTAAATTATAAATTTGTATTGATTAAAATAGTTTAAAAAGATAATAGTTTTTGACTTTCTTGCTTTTTTGTTGTTTTCATAGAAAACAGATATAACGAGAATGGAACTGAATGTGATAAAAAAACTATTCACTCTGATGGTAAGAAGTGCGGTAATATCATTGAAAAAATATTTAACAGTTACCACAACCAATATACTACCGGACAAAAGTCTTGTCTTTACCTCTTCAAGATAAACTAACAAAAACAAATATTTAAATCGTCAATCTTTTGTGATTTTAAATTAGTTTCAAAATTTAATTCATATTTATCTATTTTTTTCGTTTCAAAATTAAATTTGTCATGGATCTGAAAGCAAGAGTTGTGTTTATTAGTTTTTTTTCTTCAATTTAGTAGATTAAATCAGAAATTTGTACTAGTTAAACTAGTTAAGGAAACAAAATAACTTTTAACTTTATTACCATTTTGTTGTTTTCATAGAAAACATATATAACGAGGATGAAACTGAAAATGATGAAAAAAACTTGTTTTCTTGATTTGAAGAAGTGATGTATAATATTTTATACTGCAATATTTTTAAAACTGCAATATTTTTATATATATTATTATAATCACCAATATACATATTAGTAATATCTCAATAAATAAATTGGTTGCATATGATTTTTATCAAAATAATATTAAAAATAATACCCACGCGTAGCGTGGATGCAAAACCTATTAGGTTTATAAATAGTTAAACTTATATGCACTTACCAAAATTCAAAATATTGACTTTAATTTTTGGTTACTTTTTAATTAGGGTCACGGGTTACCTTAAGTAAACTTTAACTTTAACTTTTAAAATTAATGTATTATTATTACGAAACTTTTTATATAATTTAATATTAAAGTATTTTATTAAAAATTAATTATTATTAATTTATTACACTTAATAAAATATTAACACTATTTAACATCAATTGTGTACAAGTGATAGAAATATTTGACTTCAATTATTATAACCGTAACAAATAGGTTTATAAATAGTTAAACTTATATGCATTTATCAAAATTCAAAATATTGACTTTAATTTTTGGTAACTTTTTAATTAGGGTTACATGTTACCTTAAGTAAATTTTAACTTTTAAAATTAATGTATTATAATTACTAAAATAATTTATATAATTTAATGTTAAAATAATTTATGAAAATTAATTATTATTAATTTATTACACTTAATAAAATATTAACGCAAAATTAACATCAATTGTGTACAAGTGATATAAATACTTGACTTCAATTATTATAACCGTAACAAATATTAACATCATTTATATTAATTGATATCAATTTTTAAATCATTTTTTTAGAGTTGATGCATATTAACATCGATTTCAAAAATCGATGCAAATATTTGTAACAACTGTTTAAACTAATGTAAAGTATTTGCATCACCACTTTCAGAGTCACCTATTCAAGTCATGATCTAAAATTTTCTACATCATTTCTAAATAATGCAAATATATAAAATAAATGATGTAATACACATTTTTGTGTATTCACACTTTATTTCCTATCATAATACCCAAAATGGTAAATACCTAATAATAAAATCACACATATATTAAAAATAATTTAAGAAATTGTGAAATTTCTTAAAACCCTTAATTTAATAATTTAAGAAATTTTAAAATAATTTAAGCACAAAAACTTTTGGGAAAAAGGAAAGAAATCTAATTTGGATTTTCCTTATCCTGGAAATCTAATAACTCAGTCGAAGATGATGAATCATATAAACTCTGCCAAACGAATGCAAAAAAACTCATAATCCAAAGGAGGTGTGTATTCAATATAATATTTAGGAGAATTTGGAAAGATTTGAGTTTTAGTGAGTTTTTAGATGATTTGAGTGAATTAGGAAAGTTGTTATGATTTGTTTTTAAATAACTATGAAATCTCATCTAAAACCATGAGATTTGGATTTTTTTTTTTTTTTAACTAAGAAACTCTACCAAAACATCTCCAAATCACTAAAAGTCCCCTAAAACCCACTACTTAAAATATTTCCAATAACAGTGGATTTAAAGGTTCATTTAGAAATCAGTAGTTCAATAACATGATATTTGAAAAGACTTTTGGAAATTCATGTTTGAATAACATAAGATTTGTGATTTTGATACAAATCACTCCAAATACTAGATTGAATACACCCCCAAGTTTTCGAAATCAATCGACTTTTCTCAGTGTTTTTGGGTTTTTGATCAAGCTTTGTGGTGATGGCGATGGAGAACATGCAACAACATATATTAAAATCATATAACTATATGCTCTCAAATCTGCCAATTACAAATACTTAGAGAATTAAATGACTATTTTCCCGCATCATATAACTATATGTTCTCAAATCTCGACCATTAGATATAACTAGAAATCTACCCACGCGTTGCGCATATTTAAAGTTATATCGCATTTCAATTTTTTGTTATTCTTTTAATTTTATTTTAAATATTTAATTTTGCGTGTTTAGCTAGTTTAATTTTCTACTCGTTTAAAGAATTTGTATCAATAATTTTAAATTAACTAAACGGTTAGTAAACCGTTTACATCGATAGTGTCAAATAAATAAAGTTTAGCATTCTGTGCTCACTACCCAATATTAAATATGTGAATTTGATGATTGTAATTCTTTTATATTTGTATATAATAACAATGAAGTATATACTATTTGGTTTTAAATAATCAAACTGAATTAATGTATATATTAAAATGTTAACATATTATCGTAATTTTTTTTATACCGGTACAAAATGCATGGTGGTATAGTTAATAGTGGTAATAGATGGCGGTACGATAAGTGCTGACAATTTAACAATAAATATGATGACATTATTGTGGTTTGTAAAGATATATAACATTTTATTTTTGTATTTTATTGTGATAACTCTTAGCATTATGACCATTGATTCTTTTTAGTGTTGAAATTTTTAAGAAAATATTTTAAACTTAAAAAAATACATATTATAACTATGAAATTTTCTAACTTTTCTTATATGGTTTAAGTGTGACTGCGACTTATATCTATTGTATATATATATAACTAAATTCAATGAAACTTAATTATCCTTGATCTCGTTCTGATCTTCGTAAAACTCATTTTCACTTAATGATAGCTATTTACAATCTTTTGACCACTTTTTATTTTATTTTTTCTACTGTGGCTAATATAGCATTTTCTATTTTCTCTTATCTTTGTGCTCATTTTACATATTTTTGACTTTGTGAAAATAAATTGTTAAAACTTATCTTTATCATAAATCCATAGTATTGTTTTTAACCCTTAAATAATAAATATTTATTCTTGTAGTTTTTGTTTATATTTTTCACTAAGTTATTGCTTTTAAAAAACTAAAATAATCTTTAATTTTTTCTCTTTAATGTTAATTTAAATATAGTTATTCAGATTAATTTTTAGTATATTAATTAAATTTTATTTCTATTCTTTAATTCATATCACATACTAAATTTGTAATATGATTAGTATTAATTATTTTGTTTTCAATTCAAAATATATTTATAAATGTAGTTTTTTTGACGTATTTATAAATGTAGTTATGTATGAAATAAATTCACATTTAAAGTAAACTTTTTTTTATGTTGATGTGAACACCTTAAGAGGAGAGAAAACTCTCCCATTATATAATAGATTTTCTGTCTTGATACCGGAAATGGTTTTAAAAGCCCAAAACTAACGAGATTTTAAATGAAATAAGAAGCTGTTAAGTTAGCGCGTATTTAATCATGAGATACGAACACACCATATAATTACATGCCCAAATCTCAACGATTTGATCGTTATTTTTTCTAGATACTCGAAATGGTAAACACTTAATAATAAAATTAAATTTAAAATTAAAAAGCCCAAAATAAACAAGATTTGAAATGAAATAGGAAGCCGTCAAGTTGGCACACATTAAATCATGAGACAAGATTGCACTATATAATTACATGTTTCCAAATGCCAACCATTAGCTCGTTATTTCCTGTCTTGATACCCATAATGAAAAATATTTAATTATAGAATTGTGTTTAAATTTTAAAAAATCCCAAAACCAACGAGAATTTAAATGATATAAGAAACTATTAAGTTGGCGCGCACTAGATCGTAAGATACGATTGCACCATATACTTGCATGTTCCCGAATTTCGACTCTTAGATAATTGTTTCTTGTCTCGATACCCTAAAACGGTAAATACGTAATAGTAAAATTATACTTGAAATATAATTTTTAAAAAAACTAAAACTAACGAGAATTTAAATGATAGAAGAAACCGTTAAATTTGCACGCATTAGTTCATGAGATGAGAATGCGTCTTATAATTATATGTTCTCAAATACCGACTCTTGGATCATTATTTCTGGTATCGATACATGAATTGGTAAATACTCTCCGCTTACCTCTCTTCGCGATGCAGCCTGAACTTGAACTCTATTCCAGATCAATCTTAGACTATACATTTCTGCTTTACTCTGTTCCAGATCTCCTCGCTCACTCTTTCTTACTCCCATTAAGGACACAATCAAAGACTATACCTTTCTGCTTTACTCTGTTCCAGATTTCCTCGCTCAATCTTTCTTACACCCATTAAGAGCTTATCTCAAGATGCAATCAAAGACACGATCTCTGGGAAATTCACCGACGCTGCTAATGCGATCTACAACACCTACCTCCTCTTCTCCGCTTACCTCTCTTCGCGATGCTGCCAGAACTTGAACTCTATGATACAATTCGTATCCTCTCAACCTGAACTCTTTATTCTCTGCAAACCTCTGAAGTTCAATGGTTTGGCACCATGGATATTCTTGGTTGATTTTCCGAGAGGAGAAAATGGAGACACTTTTATTCTCGTTATGATCCACATCCATGGGAAGGTGTTCAAAAGCAAGAAGAGCAGAGTCCTTGCCTCCATCGAGAGCTCGAAAGCACTTGGTCTCGAAAAGGCAGGAACAAGACATTTCTCTATGAATTGCCTAACTTGAGGATCATCAACTCTCCTGAGAGATTAAGGCTTTATACCCTGCAAATGCATAGTTTCAAAGACGAACTCGGCTTCAAAAATAATTTTGGTGAAAATCAAGATTGTGGAAGACTTACAAAGGTGACGTTCTTATAAACTTGAGCCTGGTTTATGCACACTTGCGATCCCGAGATCTCCGATTTTGAACCTCTCCAGAGTATAGCCTTTTAAGCTAACCAGGCATTTGCATTACATCTTCAATGCACACTAGGGGCTTGATTGGAATGAGCTTTAGAGGCTGCACACAGCCATATTTATTTCTACAGCTAATTTTTTTTCCAATCATGATTTCTACAGATTTTTAAAAGCTAATTTTTTTTCCAATCATGATTTCTACAGATTTTTAAACTTACAGCCCTTTGTATCCTTTTTTGGCTGTAGAGAGCTATATTTCCACAGCCCATATTTCCTGTCTTTCACTTTTTAAAAAGCCACAGCCAAAATCCTACAGCTAAAAAACCTACAGCCAAAAAACTATAACATAAAACCGAAAGCTACAGCGGTTACCAATCAGGCCCTAGGTTACAAGCAACTTAAATCCCATCTACTTCGTCAAACCCATTATATCTGATTTATTGGAAAGTTAACAAACAATCATAAATAATTTGCCTTTTGTAACTACTATAGCAGAAAAAACATTTAAAGCCAATGGTTAACCAATATTCTTCACACCCAAAAATAAATCCCCCTCTGTCTATCTATGTATATTCCTCTCTCTCTCTCACAGATATTGACAAAACAATAAAAGAATGTTTCAATCAAATCGTGTCAGAGTCGAGTTACAAGACACTTACTCGAAAAAATCTCTCATCACCAAAAACTGCATTTACTTAAAATTTATTTTGCTCCTCTCTCTCTCTTCGCAAATCAAGCTATCTCACTCACCATAATCTCTTACTCATTGGTCATCACAAGTCTCCTCCTTCACTTTTGCTCCTTCGTCTCTATGTATTTCCAATGATGAAGGAGGAGACCTATGATGAGCAATGGGTAAGAGATTATGGCAATTGAGATTGCTTCATTTGCGAAGAGAGAGAGAGGCGCATAGTAACTTTTAAGTAAATGTAGTTTCTAGTGATGAGAGTTTTTTAGAGTAAGGGTTTTGTAACTCGACTCTGACACGATTTGATTGACACATTTTTTTTGTTTTTGTCAATATCTGTGAGAGAAAGAGGAAGAGATAGTGAGAGAGAGAGGATTTATTTTTGGGTGTGAAGAATATTGGTGTGTAGAAACCATACTCAGTCTTGAAAGCTCCTCTCCCCAGGACATCATCCTATTGAAGGATGAAAAACAAACGAATCAGTCACTATTTTGTTTCCCACCATAAAATGAAACAATAATAACGAGTTAACCACCTGATAACAATATAAAATACTAGATACCAAGGAAAACATAAAATACTTGTAAGACAACCATTTTCTAATTTTCTTCCTATTCTTGAACATATTGGACCTTACGCTCTCTTCTTCCTATTTATTTTTTTCTTTTGTCTGATCGTTCACTGCTGATGCTGGTGAATCTTTATTCAAACCAACAGTGTCGTCGTTAGAGTAGAAAGGGATAAAACAATCTATGGTCGAGTCATAATAGCGACGGAAGAAATCTTGAGTCCTCATATGTAAATATCGAGTCTTAAGGCTATTTGTGTTGTAGAGACTGATCGGATCACAACCCGCCATTGATACGACGTCGTTACTTGGGAAATATAGGGGTTCAACATAGCATCTTTGTGCCCCTGTAATTTTCACATCCCTCACACTTACCCACGACATTCCAAAACTGCTATCCAATACCCATAAATCATCTCCTTCTCTCGAACTCACCACACCTAGCTTTTCTTCGTAGTTGACCAAAGCTAGACACTTACCGCTGAAATAACTGGAGACCAAGAACAACTAAAACTTAGAACAACAAACAGAAAACCTTTGTTCTTATTAAGAATAACCTAAACAAATTATTACAACTGGTTTAATCAGTGTTACGCAACATCACGAACATGTGATTTGCTCCTGAATCTATTCTTAATCTATCCACCTTACCACAACAACAACTATGTATCTCGTATATATCACTCACCCATAACCCTTTAAGCTTTTTCGTTTTTGTTCATATGAGAACAAACAAATTCTCAAAAAGGCTAACCCTAATTCCTCTTTCTCAGCATCTTCCACAACCCATATTCGAAAACTACCCTTAAGATGAGGGTTCTCAACCACACCAAGTTTCCCTCTGTAGTTGATCAGAGTTTTATCCGTACCATAACCACTAGTATCAACCCAAGGATAAGTAAACCACATACTCTGATAACCCAATGATAAAAGTTTGCTTGGTACTTTGATGATGTTGAACATTTCAAGCCTAACATCGAAACTCACAATTATAGAATTATTTGGGCAATCGATGTCCTTCCTGGAGGCCCCGTAGTACACGGTTCCTTTCATATACAACCCAGTGGTATGAGACACATGAGGACATGCAACACATGGAGCCTCTCTCCAAGCTCTGTCTCTTCCCACAACTAGAACCTTGTGCTCCGCTCTCCAAGACGATTCATCAATGGCTAGCACTTTGTATTGATCTTCAACATGGTCGTACCCGAAAAAGCACTCGGAGAAAAAACACGAATGAGTGTTTGTTGGTGAGACCGTCATGTGTTACCTTCCGATCAAATTGCCATGGTCGGCCTAAGAGAATGTGCCCAGCTACCATAGGTAGCACGTCGCAAAGGACTTCGTCTTCATAACTTCCTATAGATAAGGGAACAAGAACTTGTTTTGTTACCTTCATATGACCGACGTTGTCAACCATTGGAGATGGTACGGTCTAGAATGTTTATGTTCCTTCAAGTTCAATTTCTCCACAAGAGTCGTACTTGCCACGTTAGTACAACTTCCTCCATCCACAATGAGGCTGCAAACTTTTCCCTTTACGCGGCACCACGTTAGTACAACTTACTTGAGTGTCTCTGATACCACTTAATACGCCCTTGACCGCAAGATCTCTCAAGTGCTGGGTAGATTCGGATTTGGGATAATCCTTGATGATAATTCCCGAAAGAATTAAGAACAATGCGATGATGATCTCGGCTTGGAAACGTGGAGTAGCTAGAAAGGCGTGGGAATCACTCCCGAATATCCTTTCGAAAATAGACTCGCTATGGACGCTTCTTCACGGGGATCGGTTGAATGGTGACTCAAAAGGTGGCGGAAAAACCCTTTGACAAACCCGACGATCTATCTCGGAATCGCTCTAAGATGGATTGAAGTTTTCACTAAGAACTCACGAGAATCACTCTCAAGAACTCGAAATGAAGAAGATGATTTTTATTAAAAAGATTGTTAATGATCACAAGGATCTTACATTGTTTAAATAAGCAAAGGGAGTTCAAGGGACTAATCTCTTCTCGAAAATGAGAGAAGAAAAAGTCTAGGAAATTGTGAAAATAAATGCAGAAATTTGACTAAGGAATTCGCATGTCTCTTGGAATTCTTGAGGGATTTTGCTGCGGGATTTGTTGAGGGATTTTGGTGCGGGATTTGGGCTTGAGGGAAGAAGTGTTCCAATGCCTCGTTAAAAACCTTGTCACGTAAAACCCAATGGGTAAAACCGTGACTAAGGAAAAGAGCACACTTGGACATGTATCGAAACCAATGCGGTTCGAAGCACTTCCTCCTTCAAACCCACGGTTTCGTGAACGTGTTGAATAAGTCCTCCTAGTGCTTCCTTGAGCTTCTTCGCCTTAGCTCTCGTCATAGGTCCTTCCGGAATGTGCAAAGCTTCCTCGGGTTCAAGCTCCTTCTCGGCAAGTGTCTCCTCGGCTAAGTGATTAACCTCCGTTGTGGCGTCTAGGATCATATCATCCCCCTCCTCTTGAAAAGGATTTGTCCTCAAATCTGGACTATCTGCAACAAAAGGAATTAAGTCAGCAACATTGAAACTTGAATTAACGGTATACTTACCTCGCAAGTCGATCTTATAAGCGTTGTTGTTAATCCGTTCAAGGACTTGGAATGGTCCATCCGTCCGCGGTAACAACTTAGACTTCCTCTCGTTCGGAAATCGTTCTTTCCTTAGGTGAATCCAAACAAGATCACCCGGTTCGAATATCCTCTCACGCTTTCCTTTGTTGGCTTGCTTACGATATTGCTCGGTCCTTTTCTCAATGTTTTGCCGGGCCTGCTCGTGAATGTGCTTAACAAATTCTGCTCGTTTGTTCCCATCAAAATTCACATGCTCACTCAAATGTAAAGGGGTTAGATCCAATGGTGTAATAGGATTAAAACCATAAACCATTTGAAACGGGGAATATCTAGTAGCAGAATGAACATCATGATTATACGCAAACTCAACATGAGGCAAGCAATCCTCCCATGATTTAATATTTTTCTTAATAATAGCACGTAAGAGAGTAGATAAAGTTCGGTTTACTACTTCCGTTTGCCCGTCAGTTTGCGGGTGACAAGTGGTGGAAAACAAGAGTTTAGTTCCTAATTTATTCCACAACGTTTTCCAAAAGTAACTTAAGAACTTAGTGTCCCTATCCGAAACAATTGTTTTCGGCATGCGATGCAAACGAACCACTTCCCTATAGAATAACTCAGCAACTAAAGATGCATCATCCGTTTTATGACAAGGAATGAAGTGAGCCATTTTCGAAAATCTATCAACAACCACGAAAACGGAATCTCTACCTTTCCTAGTTCTCGGCAATCCTAGGACAAAGTCCATCGAAATATCAGTCCATGGAGAAGTAGGGATGGGTAAAGGAGTATACAAACCTTGCGACTGTACCTTAGACTTAGCGTGTTTGCAAGTGGCACAACGTCCGCAAATCCTCTCGACGTCTCTTTTCATATGCGGCCAATAAAAGTGTACTTGCAAAGCACTTAGCGTTTTAGCCACACCGAAATGTCCCATTAGACCTCCTCCATGTGATTCCCTAACAAATAACTCTCGCAAAGAACAGTGAGGCACACAAAGGCAGTTTTCATAAAACAAAAATCCGTCGTTTCAAAAATATTTTCCAAAGGCAAATTTTTCGCAAGATTGAAAAGCTTCTTTAAAATCGGGATCGGTTGCATATAAATCTTTGATTTGTTCAAAACCAAGTAATTTAGCTTCAAGAGTAGAAAGTAGTACGTACCTTCGGGATAGAGCATCGGCTACAACATTATCCTTACCTTGTTTATACTGAATGACATAAGGAAATGTTTCTATGAATTCTACCCATCGAGCGTGGCGCTTGTTCAGCTTTTGTTGTCCCTTCAAGTGTTTGAGGGACTCATGATCAGTATGTATCACAAATTCTTTGGGCCATAGATATTGTTGGCACGTTTGCAAAGCTCGAACCAAGGCGTATAGCTCCTTATCGTACGTTGGGTAGTTCAACGTTGCTCCTCCGAGTTTTTCGCTGAAGTAGGCAATGGGTTTCTTTTCCTGCATAAGCACAGCTCCAATACCTATACCTGAGGCATCACACTCAATTTCAAAAGTCTTCGAAAAATTAGGTAAAGACAAAAGAGGTGCGTTTGTGAGCTTCTCTTTCAAGGCTTGAAAGGCGGTTTCTTGTGCTTCTTCCCATTTGAATCCCACATCTTTTTTGATTACTTCTGTGAGCGGTGCGGCAAGAGTACTAAAGTCTTTTACAAAGCATCGGTAAAATCCCGCGAGTCCATGAAAACTTCGTACTTCTCCCACCGTCTTTGGGCTAGGCCATTCGCGGATAGCCTTAACCTTTTCCTCGTCAACTTTAATGCCCTGTGAACTTACAACAAAGCCTAGGAAAACAAGATTATCCATGCAAAAGGTGCACTTCTTCAAGTTGGCAAAAAGTCGCTCCTTTCTAAGAACACTCAAAACAGATTTCAAATGCTCTACATGATCGTCTAGGTTTTTGCTATAAACTAAGATATCGTCGAAATAAACTACCACAAAAACCCCAATGAACGATCTCAACACATGATTCATTAGCCTTATAAACGTACTAGGTGCGTTAGTTAATCCAAAAGGCATTACTAACCATTCGTACAATCCATGTTTAGTTTTAAAGGCCGTTTTCCATTCATCCCCTTCTTTCATCCTAATTTGATGATATCCGCTTTTAAGATCTATCTTAGAGAACACGCAAGACCCATGCAATTCATCTAACATGTCATCTAAGCGAGGGATAGGATGGCGATACTTTACCGTAATGTTGTTGATGGCGCGGCAATCAACACACATTCGCCACGTTCCGTCTTTCTTTGGAACAAGTAGAACAGGAACAGTACACGGGCTCATACTCTCACGGATATGGCCTTTGTCCATAAGCTCGGTGACTTGTCGCTGTAGCTCCTTAGTCTCCACCGGATTAGTTCGGTATGCTGGTCGGTTCAGAAGAGACGCTCCCGGAACAAAGTCTATTTGGTGTTCAATCCCCCGGATTGGTGGCAATCCGCTAGGGTTGTCTTCGGGAAAGACGTCATCGAAATCCTGCAAAATAGAGATAACATTGCTCAGGATATCCGGCTCAAGGTTAGATAAGCTCATAAGAGTTTCCTTATACATAAGCATAATGAAAGGTTGTTCGGAAAATAAAGTTTGTTTTACCTCGCTAGCTTTCGCAAATAGGTTAGATTTCTTTACGGTTTTGTTTTCCGAGACCTTTGGCGGGATCTTACTCACGTTCTTACCTTTCTCTTGATGAACCTTAGTATCCGCAACACTCACATTACCTCCCTCCTTTTGTTTCTCTCGAAGTTTTTGGTCGTGGAAAATTTCTTGAGGAGTCATAGGAACTAGAACAATGTTCTTACCTTTGAACACGAATGAGTGTTTGTTGGTGAGACCGTCATGTGTTACCTTCCGATCAAATTGCCATGGTTGGCCTAAGAGGATTTGCCCAGCTTCCATAGGTAGCACGTCGCAAAGGACTTCGTCTTCATAACTTCCTATAGATAAGGGAACAAAAACTTGTTTTGTTACCTTCATATGACCGACGTTGTCAACCATTGGAGATGGTACGGTCTAGAATGTTTATGTTCCTCCAAGTTCAATTTCTCCACAAGAGTCGTACTTGCCACGTTAGTACAACTTCCTCCATCCACAATGAGGCTGCAAACTTTTCCCTTTACGCGGCACCACGTTAGTACAACTTACTTGAGTGTCTCTGATACCACTTAATACGCCATTGGCCGCAAGATCTCTCAAGTGCTGGGTAGATTCGGATTTGGGATAATCCTTGATGATAATTCCCGAAAGAATTAAGAACAAGGCGATGATGATCTCGGCTTGGAAACGTGGAGTAGCTAGAAAGGCGTGGGAATCACTCCCGAAAATCCTTTCGAAAACAGACTCGCTATGGACGCTTCTTCACGGGGATCGGTTGAATGGTGACTCAAAAGGTGGCGGAAAAACCCTTTGACAAACCCGACGATCTATCTCGGAATCGTTCTAAGATGGATTGAAGTTTTCACTAAGAACTCACGAGAATCACTCTCAAGAACTCGAAATGAAGAAGATGATTTTTATTAAAAAGATTGTTAATGATCACAAGGATCTTACATTGTTTAAATAAGCAAAGGGAGTTCAAGGGACTAATCCCTTCTCGAAAATGAGAGAAGAATACTCGAAAATGAGAGAAGAAAAAGTCTAGGAAATTGTGAAAATAAATGCAGAAATTTGACTAAGGAATTCGCATGTCTCTTGGAATTCTTGAGAGATTTTGCTGCGGGATTTGTTGAGGGATTTTGCTGCGGGATTTGGGCTTGATGGAAGAAGTGTTCCAATGCCTCGTTAAAAACCTTGTCACGTAAAACCCAATGGGTAAAACCGTGACTAAGGAAAAGAGCACACTTGGACTTGTATCGAAACCAATGCGGTTCGAAGCACTTCCTCCTTCAAACCCACGGTTTCGTGAACGTGTTGAATAAGTCCTCCTAGTGCTTCCTTGAGCTTCTTCGCCTTAGCTCTCGTCATAGGTCCTTCCGGAATGTGCAAAGCTTCCTCGGGTTCAAGCTCCTTCTCGGAAAGTGTCTCCTCGGCTAAGTGATTAACCTCCGTTGTGTCGTCTAGGATCATATCAGAGCTGCCTCGTGACGGGATTACATATCCCAACCTTTTGTCTACTTCCAACACAGACCAAGCCTCGAACCGCATTATACACTACTCTCCCATCAATTTTGAGTAGGCTCAGATCTTCCAGTTCGAAACCGACTTCAAATCTTATAAATAAGGAGGCTTTTGGCTCATTCCCATTCATTCATAATCATTAGAGGAGATAGAATAGATCAAGAGCTCAGACTTACTAGTTCTTAATTTCCTTTGTTTCCAAGTTACTTTTTACCGATCTTGTACGCCGCCGAGTTCAAATCAATAAACGAGAATATGATACAAAGTTACTGTTTTACCCTTTGTTTGATTTTCATAAATCAACAAGTGATATAAATATTTGACTTCAATTATTATAACCGTAACAAATAGGTTTATAAATAGTTAAACTTATATGCACTTACCAAAATTTAAAATATTGACTTTAATTTTTGGTAACTTTTTAATTAGGGTTACGAGTTACCTTAAGTAAATTTTAACTTTTAAAATTAAAATATTATTATTACTAAAATAATTTCTATAATTTAATATTTAAATATTTTATGAAAATAATTATTATTAATTTATTACACTTAATAAAATATTAACACTAATTTAACATCAATTGTGTACAAGTGATATAAATATTTGACTTCAGTTATTATAACCGTAACAAATATGTTTATAAATAGTTAAAATTATATGCACTTACCAAAATTCAAAATATTGACTTTAATTTTTTGTAATTTTTTAATTAGGGTTATGGGTTACCTTAAGTAAATTTTAAGTTTTAAAATTAAGGTATTATTATTACTAAAATAATTTTTATAATTTAATATTAAATATTTTAAGAAAAAAATTATTATTAATTGATTACACTTAATAAAATATTAATACTAATTTAACATCAATTGTGTACAAGTGATAGAAATATTTCACTTCAATTACTATAGCCGTAACAAATATTTTCATCATTTATATTAATTGATGTCAATTTTAACATCATGTTTTTAGAGCTGATGCATATAAACATCGATTACAAAAATTGATGCAAATATTTGTAACAACTGCTTAAACTGATATAAAGTATTTGCATCACCATTTTCAGAGTCACTTTTTTCCCATCAAAATGCATTAATTAGACTTATGAGTTTATAAAATCATTGTGTAGAGCATCAGTGATAACATATGGTACAAAGAAATGATAAACATCAGATTGATTCTCTGGAATAATCTTCTTGGCCATCAGATCTGCTGCCTTATTAAAATCCCGTTTAATCCAGACGAATTTTGTTTCATCAAACCTTTCTTTCCAAAGTCTGACTTCCTGGATCCAATTATGAACCCTGAAGTTCAGTTTTCGTCCAAGAATCAGATCCAACAGGATTTTACTATCCCCTTCAAAAATCACTTTCATGTAACCCTTACTCCAACAATGTTGCATTGCAATAATCAGAGCTTGTATTTCACCTTCAAGTGCAGTTTCAAGTACTTTGCGTCTTGCTTGTCCTGCTCCATAGAAAGTACCTTTATCATCTCGCACTATCCATCCAGCTTTTGAGTGTATATTACCTTGGACAAAAAACGCATCATAATTATATTTTAGCCAGCCTGAAGTCGGTTTGGTCCATCGTGAACTTCCTGGTGTATTTTGGTTATTTGTTGAAACATTATGTTGATGATCATCGAGATACTCCTCTGCATTCATCCATTCAGTAGCATCAGCTCTAGCGAATCCCAGATTAGTTTCCCATGGGATATGTTTCCTCTGAAAATCAGAGAGTTTCGACTTCTCCATAGTCTCCATAAGATCCATACCGGTAGCTGTCTAATATGTCTCGATCTGGAAGAAAAATTGAATTCCAATATTGCCTGAAGTTTTCTATCTAAAGACGCCGAGATATCAAACAAAATTGGGTTGGGGAGTCCAGAAGCTCTCCATGTGGCTTGAGCATAATCACAATAAAAGAAAAGATGTTTTGTTGTTTCTTCCTCCTTATAGCAACGTTTACATCTGGAATTTTGATTGATATGTCGTCTTCTCAAAGTTTTTCCCGTAGCTAAGATTCATGGTATCATCTTCCAAAGGAAATGTTTTATTTTTGGTGCTGATTTTAGCTTCCATACTGCTCGTTTGAGATTTTGATTCCCCGGTATCGCCTCGATCTGATTCATTGTAGGTAGATGAGTCGATAACCAGTAACCTGATTTAACGTAATAAATTTCATCCTCATTGTAATGCCATCCAAGAAGATTTTTATTCGCTATTGAACATACCTTAATGCTTAAAACTCTCTCTACGTACATCACCAACTTCAACCAAATCTCTGACTTTATCTTCATTCCAGCCATTGCCATTATGATTAAGTAATTGACATACTTTAAAATCATTACTAGCCATCCCATTAGGCCGAGGAGGTCTTGGAGGATGAGTAGGTAGCCACAAATCCTCCCATGTATTGGTTAATTTGCCGTCTCCTATATTAAATCAGAGTCCTTGCTTTAGCAGATTCTTTCCATGGATTAAAGATTTCCACCCATAATAACTTTTGGAACCGATATTGGCGTTTAACACATTCCCTTCACTAAAGTATCTTCCTCTTAATACTCTTGCCATCAAACAATCAGGGTTATGTAGTATTTTCCATACATGTTTTCCAAGTAAAGCAAGATTGAAGTGCTCAAGGTCTCGGAAACCCATTCCTCCTTCATTCTTTGATAAACACATTCGTTTCCAAGATATCCAATGCATTCCTTTTCTTTCTTCACCTGAACTCCACCAAAACTTAGCCAAAAGAGCATTTATATCTTCACAGATTTCTTTTGGAACCTTGAAAATATTCATCGAGAATATGGACATTGCCAATGCTAGCTACTGATTTAAGATGTATATATTTTACACCTTGGGATAGCAATTTCTTACTCCATCCATGAGTTCGTTCTTTCACTTTGTCAGTAATAAACTCGAACATCTATGCTTTCTTTGATCCAATCTGTCCAGGTAATCCAATATACTTGTTTCCTCCACATTCGTTGTGTATTACCAGTATATTTCTCATTCGGGTTTTTGTTGTTTCTTGAACTTTTGCACCAAAGCATATAGAGGATTTTTGGAGATTGACAGTTGGCCCTGATACAGCTTCATATTGTCTCAGGATTTGTTGAATTGTTCGACATGATCTAACATTTGCTAGAGAGAAATATAAGGAATCATCAACAAAGAGTAAATGGCTTATTGCTGGTCCTCTGTTGCTAATCTTTATCCCTTGAAGTTTCCTTTCTCATGTAGCTTTCTTCAGCATATGAGATAGAACTTCTGCACACATGATGAATAGATACAGCGAGAGAGGGTCTCCCTGTCTAATTCCGCGTTCTGGCTGAATGTAGCCATATGGAGAACCATTAATGAGAACAGAAAAACTAATTGTTGATACACACCTCATAATCCAATGGATCAAAGTTGGAGAAAATCCCATAGACTTCATTGCTTCTTCTAAAAATTTCCATTCAAGTCGATCATAAGCTTTTGTAATATCAGTCTTAAGGGCCATATAGGATTTAGCTTGTCTCTTCATGGATTTCAAACTATGGAACACCTCATGTGCAACAATGATATTATATGTGATCATTCTCCCTGGTATAAAAGCGGCATGATTCTCTGAAATAATCCCAGATAAATGTTTCTTCAATCGATTGACTAAGATCTTTGAAATGATCTTATAAGAAACATTACAAAGAGCAATAGGCCTGAAATCTGTCATGGAGGTCGGTGGTTGAACCTTTGGAATGAGGCAGATGTTTGTGTGATTATGATTTGGATCCAAAAATCATGTTGTGAAGAAAGATGATACTTCCTGGAGGATATCAGCTTTGATATCAGTCCAAAATTTCTGATAGAAATCACCTGAAAAAACTATCTTAACTCGGTGCTTTGTGTGGACCAATGTCAAAAACAGCATGTTGAATCTCTTCTTCTGTTACCTCTCGAGTCAAATCTTGATTGCTTTCATCTGTTACTGTTCTTTGGAAGTCTGAAAACACTTAATCTAACAAATTATCATCAATTGTAGAGGATGAGAATAATTGTTGAAAATATTGCTCAACTACCTTTCTAATATCGTGAAACCCTCTCTGAAACACACCAACACACCATTACTGTCTTGGATTGTTGCTAAATTGTTCCTTGCTCTCCTTGTTCTAGTGATGGTGTAAAAAAAATCTCGTATTGCGATCTCCTTCCTTTAACCAAATTACCCTGCTTTTTTGTTTTTTGTTTCCAAAAGACCTCTTCATCGATATAGGCCTGGTTTAGTTGTCTTATGAGATTTGCCCTTGATGCAGGAGTAAGAGTTCCAGTAGAAATAGCCCTATCTAATTTTCCTTTTAGAATAGCAATTCTTTCCTCTGCATTATAGCGGCGTCTTCTCTTCCATTTAGAAATTTTATTCCTGCAATTTATTAATCTATGCCTCAAAGGTACTTGCAAATCATAAGTACCTTCTGTTTCAGTCCATCCGTAAAGTGTAGCTTCTTTAAAACCCTCTTTGTGCAACATACGACCATCATATCTGAAGAAACCTCGTTTATCCTCAACTGAATCTGAGAAGAAAGTGACTAAGGGTATGTGATCTGACTCTGCAAACTCAAGGAATTTTGTCTCTGAATTGGGAAACATAGTGAACCACTCATTATTTGCCATTGTACGATCCATACAACATAATATGTGTTGAGCACCTCTCTGACCAGCCCAAGAAAAACGATCACCATTAAATTTTAGATCAGCCAATTCGCAGTTTCTGACAAATCTCTTAAAATCCTCAAAAGTCCTCTCAGCTCTTCTCCTACCTCTTTTTCTCACTATTGTCCAAAATTTCATTAAAATATCCAAGTAAGAACCACGGTTTTCCCCTTCTAGATATTCCAAACCGTTCTAATCTTTCCTAGGTATTATTCCTTAGACTGGGGTTGGGGTTGCCGTAAACAAAAGACAAGTATAACCACTTTTCATTGATCTTAATTTCACAATCAATGACATGAGGGGATTGAAATAAAACAGCGAAATCAACATGCTGCTTCCAAAATAAAACTAGACTACCACTAAGACCTATTGGTGGGACTGTAACATAATTCAGAAATCCTAATTGACAACCTACATCTCGAACATAATTATCTTGCTGCTTTGTTTCAGACAGGTATATGATGTCTGTGATATATTTTTTGTTTATCTCCTTAAGGCGTAGAACTGTCAAGTCAATGCCTAGACCTCGACAGTTCCAACAGGTTGTCCTCATGGTCGAATAGGTGGTTCAGGGCCCATCGCGCCTCCCACGATAGTTGTGTTGGAATTTTCCTCATTTTGTCCACTGCTTTCCCTGATTCCATGACTTGTGATTTTGTTACTTCTCTTAGTATCATCACCTCCTGAAAACTTTCTCTTTCGATAACCCTTATTACCCATCTGCTCATCTGCTTCTGCCTGCATCAGGTCTGGTCCCTCAAACTCAAAGTGTTGTTGAAGTGCTTCTCTCTCACCGATAGTGAGTGATCCCCAGGTTCTAAATCTCTTCCTACTACATCACCAGTATTGTTGGCCAAAGACAGGAACATGATTAAATAACTCACTCATTTCATACTCATCAGCGTCTACTTTGGGGATGTCTTCATCCGGCCCAAAGCCACCAGCAGCCTCTAAGACAGAGACCTCCTCAGCGGACAGCAAGTCTTCCTCTTCATCGCCGTCTTCCTCATCATTCAGTTCTTGCTGCATACCATCATCTAATGGATTCTGATTATTGGCATGAATGTTTCCATTACCATGATTTTCTGCTTCAACTTCATCAGCATCCAATTCACGAATTTGAACTCCTTGGTTCTGTCTTTGTTCTTGATTCTGATCTCCATCTTCATCATCATTGTCCGAGTGGTGATCCATACCACCATTCTGAATTAAAAAATTACCAGAATCATGAGTGATCAAACCACATACCTCACAGAAACCGTGCGGCCTCTCATAGCGGAATCTTAGCAACGTATTCACTCCTCTAGTTTACTCTCACCCTAACATATTCTACCCTTGCAGCCGCTTCAGCATTGTAGCCAACATCCATAAGCATCCCCATTGCTCTTCCAATATGCGCAATGACATCATGATTCATGAATTGCAAGGGAATGCCTCGAATCTGAGTCCAAAATGGAATGAAATCTAACATGGCAGTATCCATCAATGGAGACCAGCGTTGGAGGATAAGCATTCTTTCAGCGAAAGCCCATGGACCTCGCCATAAGACATTTTCCATCGAGTCTTCATAGGGAAATACGAATTGAAATCGTTGTCCTGCAACGATGCGACCATGAACCAACCCAGCGTGACCCCAAGTTCGCGGCAGGGTTGCAATGATGGAACATAGGTTTTGCCTCCTCAGAACGGCATGTCTTCCAATAAGAACAAACCGGTTCTCATTCACGGCTTGATTGACAACATCTTCCGGTAACTGGAACGGCGCATCATCAATCCCCAAGTCGAGATCTTGAATTGCCCGCCTCAAATTATCCCCCATTTTGAAGAGAGTTTTGTAAAAACGAAGTGGGTAGTGATTCTGTAAAGAGTAAATCGAAGATAAATTTGCCAAGAAGAATTGCAGATCGATCCATTTATAGGAAAGAGAAATCGCTGATGGAGTCGGCAAATGTGCATCTCTTCGAATTGTGGGAGTCGAAGTGGAGATAACTTCCCACGATTGGAGAAACTACCACCAATTTCTCCACTCTTCGAGAACAAATCCAATAACCGTCATCGGATGGGTGAGATGTAATCGGAGCTGTCGAAAAAACTGACTGTAAATCGCCCATGTAATCGCCATGAACTGCTTCATATTTAAATATAGCTCATTTATAAATAATGCAAATATAGAAAATAAATGATGTAATACACACTTTTTGTAGTGACTGGATCACAAGATACAATTGCATCAAATAATTACATGTTACCGAATTCTCACTCTTGAATCTTTATTTCCTATCATAATATCCGAAATGGTAAATGCCTAATAATAAAATCACACATATATTAAAAAGCCCTTAACAAGAATTTAAAAATAATTTAAGAAATTGTGAAATTGGTGCGCGCTGGATCAGAAGATACGATTACATCATATAATTATATGCTCTCAAATCTCGACCATTAGATATAATTTTCTGTCTTGATATCGTAAATGGTAAATACTTAATATTAGAATTACATTTAAATTTTTTTAAAACCCAAAACTAATGAGATTTTGAATGAAATAAGAAAATGTTAAGTTAGCGCGTATTTAATCATGAGATACGAACACACCATATAATTACATGCCCAAATCTCGATGATTTGATCGCTATTTTTTCTAGATACTCGAAATGGTAAATACTTCAATTATTATAACCGTAACAAATAGGTTTATAAATAGTTAAACTTATATGCACTTACCAAAATTAAAAATATTGACTTTAATTTTTGGTAACTTTTTAACTAGTGTTACTGGTTACCTTAAGTAAATTTTAACTTTTAAAATTAAGGTATTATTATTACTAAAATACTTTTTATAATTTAATGTTAAAATATATTAGGAAAATTAATTATTATTAATTTATTGCACTTACTAAATATTAACACTATAAATATTTTACTTCAATGATTATAACCATAACAAATAATAGCATCCTTTATATTAACTAGGTGAATATCCGCGCAACGCGCGGATAATTTTAAATATATTTTTTTCAAATCTATTGTTGTCAATTTTTTTTTCCAAAATATTTTTATGTTTAACAACCATTGTTTAAGTAAAATAGAACATGTGAATAATTCATGGTCTGAAGTATCCCATGTTTTATTAAAAAATTGGTAAAACCTATTAACGTATAGTATTAAAATTAGTTTATTTTAATTGTTTGATATTTTTAACTTGTAAGAAAAATATTCTTCATAGATTTCATTATGCCAATTTTAAATTTAAAACCATCAATAATATTGTATTTATTCTCAACGAACAACTCAAATAATTTACCTACTCCATCAAAATTTTAAAATTTTGTGCATGCCACATGATATGACACAGGATTATAGTTTGAGTTGGTAAATTATTTTAATTTTTTATAATTTTATGGTTTCAATCAATTCTATTAAATTTGAAACCATCAATAATGTTGTCATTGATCCCTTTTTACAATTAAATATTGATAATTATGAATGAACTAACTCATAGAATGGAAGATGAACAGATAGTAGGATTCAGATTTTTATTTTTATTTTTTATTTTAAGAAGATGCCACGTGTCAATCTCTCAAGCGCTGACGTGGCAAACAGCTGGAGAGAGTTGGCCCTCTTTTATAGTATAGATTGATGTCAATTTTAACATCATTTTTTAGAGCTTGTGCATATTAACATTGATTACAAAAATCGATTCACATATTTGTAACAACTGCTTAAACTGATATAAAATATTTGAATCACCAATTTCATAGTCATTTATTTAAATGATGTAAATTTCTTTTTACATCATTTATAAATAATGCAAATATATAAAATAAATTATGTAAGACCATCTCCAATGTATATCTCCATTTTTTACTCCAAAATGGAGCAACTCCAAAATGGAGTTATGTTTTGCTCCAATGTATAACTCCGTTTTTTACTCCAAAAAAGAATATTCTAAATAGATTTTTTTTGTATTTTATTAATAATGCCTTTTATTTCTAAAAGTTACAAATTAACCCATTTTTTTGCAAAACTTTTATAAATTATAAATTTAATAAAATTTAATACTTATTAAATAAAGAAAATTATATAATATCATTAAACATCACCGACAGTAAATTCTTCCAACAAGTGATCAATTAGAGCATTTCGAAGTGAAAAATGAGATTCTTTATCTTTGATTGCTCTAAATCGATCAAGAAACTCTTGGAATATGATATTATCATCATCTACTATTTGGACCTCTTGAGGTGGAGCTTCTCTTCCAACTCCAATTGGAGCTTCAAGATCACGTTTATCCTCGATTATCATGTTATGTAAAATCACACATGTAGTCATTATGTCATGCAACACATTTTGTTTTCCAAAAACGAACCGGTCCTTTCACAATAGCAAACTGAGATTAGAGAACTCCGAATGCGCGTTCTACATCGATAATAGCGACGAGCTTAGTGGCGGATCTCCCTCTTCACGACCAAGTGGGATCAAGAAATCCAAAATGAAAAGAAAACTTGTTGATCAAACAACATCATTTATTAAAACTTTTGAAGAAGGAAATAAACAGCTTTTGGAGCAATTAAAGAAGACAAGCGCACAAAGACAAGACCATTTGGAGACTCAACATAAGAACTATGCTTTGAAAGAGCTGAAAAAGGAAAACAAAATGTTATTTTATGACATGGATTCCATATCGGATCCAAATATTCGTGCATATATTCAGGGTGAACAAGCCAAAGTCTTACAAAAGCGGAATGCTCAACAACAAGATCAACAAATTTCTCCTCCATCAACTTCGTTTGGACATTTTTTTAGTGATCTCGGTGGACCAAGAAGCGGTTTAGGGGAATGTTAAATTTATCGTATTTGTTGTGTTAAATTTGTTTATGTTGCTTATCTTTAATTTCAGCACTTGTTATATGTTTTAAGCTTATTTTACTTTGCGATCTTTTTAAATAATTTTTTTAGTGTTTAAATAATTATGATAGTCAAATACATTTTATGCATTTAAATATTAGTATAGTGTCACATGCATATATGTTGATAGTTGATAATATGTACGACAAATACATTGCTAAATTAATAAAAAGTGTAAAATATAAATATTTAATATTTAAAGGATCAATTTGCAATTAAAAGAATATGGAGTTACTCCAAATATGGAGTAGAATATGGAGAAACTCCATTTTGGAGTGGAAAATAGAGTGGGGTTGGAGAGAAATTTACTCCAAAATGGAGTTTGGAGTAGAAAGTAGAGTGGGGTTGGAGATGTTCTAATACACACTTTTTTGTAGTGACTGGATCACGAGATACAAATACATCAAATAATTACTTGTAACCGAATTCCCACTCTTGAATCGTTATTTCCTATCATTATATCCGAAATGGTAAATACCTAATAATAGAATCACACATATATTAAAAAAAAAGCCCTTAACAAGAATTTAAAAATAATTTAAGAAATTGATAAGTATTCGACCCAAGAAATATAGAATACGTTTTTCAAACAAGATATATATAAATTCAAAACAAGACTATTGAAAACTCATAAACTATACATATTATTAATATCTCAATAAGTAAATTGGTTGCATATAATTTTTATCAAAAGAATACATGCAAAACCTAGCATAGGTTTATAAATAAGGGTAATATGAGTAAGTAGTATTGACTATTAACAAAATTAGTTTTTGGAAAAAGTTAATTGCAAAATTAGGTAAGTAAAAAAGAGAAATAAAACTACAACATAAATATCCTTCTCTATTTCAAATAATTACAACAATGCCATTTGACTTGAAAACTGCTGAAAACGGTATTAGCAACTAATAAATCCGGCGACACTGTTCATCCACCATCTCGCCGACACTGTTCATCCCACCGACATTGTTCATCCCACCGACTCTTTTCATCCAAAGTCGACGATACTAATAATCACGCCGTCATGTCGACACTGTTCATCCAAAGTCGAAGATACTATTCATCATCGAAACAACAATAATATCTGAAACTTGTAATCCGCTAACATAGTATGTTAACATACTGACAATAATAAAGGATACATATAACATGTATCAGATATTTGTGTTAACACGTTAACAACTCTCATATATTATCGTTAGCAAGCATACTATGTTAACATGTTACATGTTATATGTTAATTGGGTTAACACGTTATAAAATATCGAATATTATTGTTAACACGTTACAAGTTTTGGATATTATTGTTAGAACGTTACCATATTATATATTAATTGGGTTAACACGATAACAATTTTAATTAGCAAGTTAACCAAATAGTTATCCACTAAATATCTAGTGATGAATAGTGTCTTCGATTGTACAGTGATTAACAGTGTCGACGTGATGAACATTGTCAGGATTATTAGTATCGTCGACTTAAGATGAATAGTGTCCTGCGGTGTGAACAATGTCGATGGGATGGGGGATGAACAGTGTCGATATGACGTTAGGATTATTAGTATTGTCGACTTTGGATAAATAGTGTCGGTGGGATGAACAACGTCGACGGGATGGTGGATGAACAGTATCGGCGGGATGGTGGATGAACAGTGTTACTGGCTTTATTAGTTTCTAACACAATTTTCAAGTCAAATGGTATTGGTGTAATTATTTGAAATAGATAAAGATATTTATGGTGTAATTTTATTTCTCTTTCTACTTACCTAATTTTGCAATTAACTTTTTTCAAAAACTAATTTTTCAGTCAACCTATATTTTTGAACATAACCACCCTATAAATAACTAAACTTATATGCACTTACCAAAATTCAAAATATTGACTTTAATTTTTGATAACTTTTTAATTTGGGCTTACATAGTATCTTAACGTAGTGGCAATAATATAGGATACATATGACATATATCAAATATTTATGTTAACACGTTAACAACTCTCATATATTATCTTTAGCACGATAGCATACTATGTTAACACGTTACATATTATATGTTAATTGGGTTAACACGTAATAAAATATCGAATATTATTGTTAACACGTTACAAGTTTCGGATATTATTGTTAGCACGTTAACATATTATATATTAATTGGGTTAACACGATAACATATTTAATTAGCAAGTTAACCAAATAGTTATCTACTAAATATCTAGTGATGAATAGTGTCTTCGATTGTATAGTGATGAACAATGTAGACGTGATGAACATTATCGTGATTATTAGTATCGTCGACTTAAGATGAATAGTATCACGCGGTGTGAACAATGTCGACGGGATGGGGGATGAACAATGTCGACAAGAAGTCAGGATTATTAGTATTGTCGACTTTGGATGAACAGTGTCAGTGGGATGAACAACGTCAACGGGATGGTGGATGAACAGTGTTGCCGGCTTTATTAGTTGCTAACACAATTTTAAAGTCAAATGACATTGTTTTAATTATTTGAAATAGAGAAGGATATTTATGGTGTAATTTTATTTTTCATTTTACTTACCTAATTTTGCAATTAACTTTTTTCAAAAACTAATTTTTCAGTCAACCTATATTTTGAACAAAACCACCCTATAAATAACTAAACTTATATGCACTTACCAAAATTCAAAATATTGACTTTAATTTTTGATAACTTTTTAATTTGGGCTTACATAGTATGTTAACGTACTGACAATAATATAGGATACATGTAACATGTATCAGATATTTGTGTTAACACGTTAACAACTCTCATATATTATCGTTAGCACGATAGCATACTATGTTAACACGTTACATGTTATATGTTAATTGGGTTAACACGATATAAAATATCGAATATTATTGTTAACACGTTACAAGTTTTGGATATTATTGTTAGAACGTTACCATATTATATATTAATTGGGTTAACACGATAACATATATAATTAGCAAGTTAATCAAATATTTATCCACTAAATATCTAGGGATGAATAGTGTCTTCGATTGTACAGTGATGAACAATATCGACGTGATGAACAGTATCAAGATTATTAGTATCGTCGACTTAAGATGAATAGTGTCGCGCAGTGTGAACAATTTCGACGGGATGGGGGATGAACAGTGTCGACAGGACGTCATGATTATTAGTATTGTCAACTTTGGATGAACATTGTCGGTGGGATGAACAACGTCGACGGGATGGTGGATGAACAGTGTTACCGGCTTTATTAGTTGCTAACACAGATTTTAAATCAAATGGCGTTGTTGTAATTATTTGAAATAGAGAAGGATATTTATGGTGTGATTTTATTTCTCTTTCTACTTACCTAATTTTGCAATTAACTTTTTTCAAAAACTAATTTTTCAGTCAAACTATAGTTTTCAACAAAACCACCCTATAAATAACTAAACTTATATGCACTTACCAAAATTCAAAATATTGACTTTAATTTTTGATAACTTTTTAATTTGCGCTTACATAGTATGTTAACGTACTGACAATAATATAGGATACATGTAACATGTATCAGATATTTGTGTTAACACGTTAACAACTCTCATATATTATCATTAGCACGATAGCATACTATGTTAACACGTTATAAAATATCGAATATTATTGTTAACACGTTACAAGTTTTGGATATTATCGTTAGCACGTTAACATATTATATATTAATTAGGTTAACACGATAACATATTTAATTAGCAAGTTAACCAAATATTTATACACTAAATATCTAGTGATGAATACTGTCTTTGATTGTACAGTGATGAACAGTGTAACATCCCTAATTCAATTTTGGGGATGAAATTGAATAATTAGAAGTTGGGGGTTAAATTCGTGTAAATCAAATTTTCCAGTTGGGTTTAATCATTAATTTTGGGAGTTTGGGGCCATTTGTGAATTCGAAAAATTAAGGGTCAAATTGATCGAATTGAAAGTTGTTTTGGAAGGGTGATTTGGATCAATTAAAAAGTTATGGGGCCAATTCTGAAATCTGAAAATGTGAAGGACCGTTGGGTGTAAGAAGGAAAAATTGGTTACACATATGTTTATATGTGCGTAAGCATCGCCGCCTCCGAGTTCTCATTACCCTAGCCGCCAAGTTGGGTTGGTTTTTGGTGTGGAAGCAAGGAGAGAAGGAAGAGAGAGTCGGGCGGTGGTGTTCGTCGGCGTGATAAAGGATCGGTGGAGGTTCCGCGGTGCCTTGAGCGATTCACCATCGGGCTGTCGTTGTCGAGTCTTAGAGGTAAGGGTTCTCCTCTTAGCTTGGTTTTCGTTGGAATCAAAGTAGTCTTGTGGTGGTGTCGAGAACGGTGTGGTAGTGCGGGACGCCTTGAGATGTGGTCAGGCTAAGCGTAACGGAAGGGCTTGACGATCGGCGTCGCCATTGGGGTTCGGTGGATCGGAGCTTCTGTGTCGTCACAGCGCGAGAGAATGGTTCGTGATTGGTGGTTGGATCGTGGTGGTTCCGGTGGGGGTGGAGTTGCGCCGGCGAATGGAGGAGGAAGACGGTCGAGTGTATTTGGTTACAATAATTAAGTTTGTGTTTTTTTATTATTTTATTATTTTTATTTTTAGGTGGATTAATAGAAGGTTATTCATCCCGGGGAGTTCTAGAAAATTGCTGAATTTTCTCGTGAAACTTGCTGTGCGGGAATAAGGTGAGTGCAGGACCATAGGCGTAATTAAATAATTTTGATAATTGATGTGATTTCGTGATTATAGGCCGTTTACGATATCTGAGGGTCTAGATCGAGTGTTTCATGAGATGTTTGATTTATTCGGTATTTTCGTGATAATCTATATTAATTATCTTAATTATTTGTTAGTCTGTAGATGGGAGGACTGTCTCACTAAGTATTTGTCGAAATACTTATGCATCTCTTATGTTTTAATTGATGCAGTAAAAGAGAAAGTGTGACCGTGGGATCAGGGCGAGGAAGAGGGGGTGATCTAGACTTGTCTTTTATTTTGGTGATTTTATTTAATAATTTATGATCTTGGTTATTCGGATTTTTGATCTTGAACCGGGAATTAAATTGTGAAGTTTAATTATTATTATTTATGGGATTTTAGTAATTATTTGCAAAAAAAAAAAAAAAAAAAAAATGGATGCGGTTGTTTCAAACAGTGTCGACGTGATGAACAGTATCAGGATTACAAGTATCGTCGACTTACGATGAATAGTGTCACGCGGTGTGAACAATGTCGACGAGATGGAGGATGAACAGTGTCGATAGGACGTCATGATTATTAGTATTGTCGACTTTGGATGAACATTGTCGGTGGGATGACCAACGTCGACGGGATGGTGGATGAACAGTGTTGCCGGCTTTATTAGTTGCTAACACAGTTTTAAAGTCAAATGGCATTGATGTAATTATTTGAAATAGAGAAGGATATTTATGGTGTAATTTTATTTCTCTTTCTACTTACCTAAATGTGTAATTAACTATTTTCAAAAACTAATTTTTCAGTCAACCTATATTTTTGAACAAAACCACCCTATAAATAACTAAATTTATATGCACTTACCAAAATTCACAATATTGACTTTAATTTTTGATAACTTTTTAATTTAGGCTTACATAGTATGTTAACGTACTGACAATAATATAAGATACATGTAACATGTATCAGATATTTGTGTTAACACGTTAACAACTCTCATATATTATCGTTAGCACGATAGCATACTATGTTAACACGTTACATGTTATATGTTAATTGGGTTAACACGTTATAAAATATCAAATATTATTTTAACACGTTACAAGTTTCGGATATTATTGTTAGCACGTTAACATATTATATATTAATTAGGTTAACACGATAACATATTTAATTAGCAAGTTAACCAAATATTTATCCACTAAATATCTAGTGATGAATAGTGTATTCGATTGTACATTGATAAACAGTGTCGGCGTGATGAACAATGTCATCATTAATAGTATCGTCGACTTAAGATGAATAGTGTCGCACGGTGTGAACAGTGTTGACGGGATGGGGTATGAACAGTGTCGACGGGATGAGGGGGATGAATAGTGTTGCCGGCTTTATTAGTTGCTAACACAATTTTAAAGTCAAATGGCATTGTTGTAATTATTTGAAATAGAGAATGATATTTATGGTTTAATTTTATTTCTCTTTCTACTTACCTAATTTTGCAATTAACTTTTTTCAAAAAATATTTTTTCAGTCAACCTATATTTTTGAAATAAACCACCCTATAAATAACTAAATTTATATGCACTTACCAAAATTCAAAATATTGACTTTAATTTTTGATAACTTTTTAATTTGGGCTTACATAGTATGTTAACGTACTGACAATAATATATGATACATTTAACATGTATCAGATATTTGTGTTAACACGTTAACAACTCTCATATATTATCGTTAGCACGATAGCATACTATGTTAACACGTTACATGTTATATGTTAATTGGGTTAACATGTTATAAAATATCGAATATTATTGTTAACACGTTACAAATTTTGGATATCACGTTAACATTTTATATATTATTTGGGTTAACACGATAACATATTTAATTAGCAAGTTAACCAAATAGTTATCCACTAAATATCTAGTAATGAATATTGTCTTCGATTGTAGTGAGATGAACAGTGTCGGAATTATTAGTAGCGTCGACTTAAGATGTATAGAGTCGCGCGCAGTGAACAGTGTCGACGGGATGGGGGATGAACAGTGTCGATATGACGTCAGGATTATTAGTATTGTCGACTTTGGATGAACAGTGTCGGTGGGATGAACAGCGTCGACGGGATGGTGGATGAACAGTATCGGCGGGATGGTGGATGAATAGTGTTGTCGGCTTTATTAGTTGCTAACAAATGGCATTGTTGTAATTATTTGAAATAGAAAATGATATTTATGGTTTAATTTTATTTCTCTTTCTACTTACCTAATTTTGCAATTAACTTTTTTCAAAAACTATTTTTTCAGTCAACCTATATTTTTGAACAAAACCACCCTATAAATAACTAAATTTATATGCACTTACCAAAATTCAAAATATTGACTTTAATTTTTGATAACTTCTTAATTTGGGCTTACATAGTATGTTAACGTACTGACAATAATATATGATACATTTAACATGTATCAGATATTTGTGTTAACACGTTAACAACTCTCATATATTATCGTTAGCACGATAGCATACTATGTTAACACGTTACATGTTATATGTTAATTGGGTTAACACGTTATAAAATATCGAATATTATTGTTAACACGTTACAAATTTTGGATATTATTGTTAGCACGTTAACATTTTATATATTAATTGGGTTAACACGATAACATATTTAATTAGCAAGTTAACCAAATAGTTATCCACTAAATATCTAGTAATGAATATTGTCTTCGATTGTAGTGAGATGAACAGTGTCAGAATTATTAGTAGCGTCGATTTAAGATGTATAGTGTCGCGCGCAGTGAACAGTATTCCCTTTAAAATATTCCCTTTAATTCTTGATAACTTTTTAATTTGGGCTTATAGGTTACCAAATTTTAGCTTTTAAAATTAAAGTATTTGATCAAGATTTGTGGTGAGGGTGATAGAAAGCAAAGTGTAGGATTCTCTCTCTCTCTCTCTCTCTCTCTCTCTCTCTCTCAAATGGCATCGACTCTCTCTTGTTCTGCCTTTGATCTGATTCCACTACTATCAGGCGGCCGCCGCAGAATTCATCTGCGGGAGATTCGACACGATCTCCGGGAAATTCACCGACGCATAATTCATCTGCGATCGACAACACCTAAATCCTCTTCTTTGCTTACCTCTCTTCGTTATGCAGCCTCAACACTTACGTTTCTGCTTTACTCTGTTCCAGATCTCCTCGCTCAATCTTTCATACACCAGGTTATCTCAGGACGTATTTAAAGACACGATCTCCGGGAAATTCACTGATGTGTTGCCTTACTTGAGGATCATCAACTCTGCTTAGAGATTAAGGCTTTATACCCTGCAAATGCATAGTTTCAAAGACGAACTCGGCTTCAAAAATAATTTTGGTGAAAATCAAGATTGTGGAAGACTTACAAAGGTGATGTTCTTATAAATTTCACTACAAAAAACACAGTTTTTGCGACCCCCAAAATAGTCACAAATAATTGGTCGCTAAATTAAGTGGTTGCAAAACAGTCGCTATTTTGCGACTAATATGTGTCTCTAATATCAGTACTAATTTATAGACTGATTTGTGACTACTTGTAAAAAAATTTAAAAAAAAAACAAAAAACAAAATTTCAAATTTTTTTTTTATTATATTAATTAATTACAGAAAATGAAAATAAAAAAAAAGATCTTCGATCGCATCCCGATATGCTCCCTCGCCAGTGCCGATCTGATCCCTCACCAGCGCCGATCTGATCCTCTGAGCGAGCTCCTCATCCATAGTTAGACTCGAACCTGCATCGCACAGAGAAACCACCACGAACCTCCATCCCGATATGTTCCTCCTCGCGAGCTCCTCCGTCTGGCTTAGGCCGCCGAGCTCCTTCGGTGGTGGTGGGTGGTGGATTATTTAAGCTCTTCGCATCTGAGGTACCTGAACCCAAAAACACAAATAAAATCAATGGAGAAAGAGAAATAGAGGAAGAGAAAGAGAGGTCGAGGAAGAGAAAGAGAAATCGAGAAAGAGAAACCAACCTGGATCTGGAAAAAAAAACCTCTGCCTCCTCGGACCAACCACACGACAGCCTCGCCGGCGGTGAGCATCTGAAAACAAAAAAGAGTTAGATGTGGAAGGAAGAAGATAAAGAGATTAAGATGTCGAAGAGAAGGAAGAAGAAGAAAAGCACAGGAAGGAGAGAGAGAGAGAGAGAGAGAGAGAGAAAAAAAAAAAAAAGATAAAAACAATTAAAAAAAAAAGATTCTCCACAGTTGGATTAAACCAATCAACGGTGGAGGATCTCGATCCTCGTCACAATAAACTAGCCAATGAGAAGCTTTCATTATTTTTGTCATTTGGTCGCAAATTTGGGACTATTTTCTGACTACTATTAAAAAAATCGACTGTGGTTGCTAAACAGTCCCAAATTTGAGACCATTTTGTGACAATCAAAAATCTTTACCCTAAACCCTAATTAAACTTTAAGAACCTAGAAGGTTTGAATATGATTTTACAATGATTTTGTGTATCTAGCAATTCAAAAATATGTTAAAACTTAAAAATAAGTAGATCTTGAGAGAATTTTATCTTTCAAAATCATTCCTTATAAAAACACATGTAATACTTAGTAGATGTTATGATTAGATTGAAATTTTTGTAAGTGTTATATTTTTTTGTTTATTATTTGATGTTTATGTGTAAGATCTAGTTTATAATTTAAGATTTATAGTTTATGATTAAGGGTTAGAGGTTTATGGTTTAGAATTTAGGATTTATAAAAGGGATTATAAATGATCATATTAAAAAAAATTGTAAGTTTTGAATTTTTTGTATATTATTTGATGTTTATGTCTAAGATTTAGTTTAAAATTTAAGATTTAGATCAAATTTATGATTAAGGGTTAGAGGTTTAGGGTTAAGGGTTTGTGGTTTGAGTTTAGAATTTATTGATTTCTATAAAAAAAAATCTAGTAGAGTTGCAAATTAGTCCCAAATTGGTCACAAAAACTGAGTTTGCAAATTAGTGTACATGTTACCCTAAACCCTAAATTTTAAGAACATATAAAGTTTGAATATCACTTTACAATGATTTTGGTACAGTGATTTTGGGTATATAGCTGTTCAAAAATATATTTTACAATATAAGATTTAGAGTTTATGATTAAGGGTTAGAGGTTTAGGGTTTATAATTTAGGATTTTATAAAATGATTATATTTTAAAAATTATAAGTGTTGAATTTTTTTGTATATTATTTGATGTTTATTTATTTGATGTTTTGTATATTATTTGATGTTTATTTTAAAAAAAATCGAGTGGAGTTGCTAAACCGAAGCAAATCAGTCACAAATTTGGGACTACTTTTGCAAGTCCTTAAACAGTCGTAAAATTTGAGACCCTTTTGTGAGTCCTCTGTTTCGTCGCTAATTTGCGACTGTTTTGCCACTGCATTGCGAGTAGTCGCAAAGTAGTCGTAAATTAGTCACACTTTTGTCCCACTTTTTTGCGATAAAAAAAAGAGTCACAAAAATTGGTCACAAAAACTGTGTTTTCTTATAGTGTTTGAGCCTAGTTTATGCACAATTGCGAGCCCGAGATCTCCGATTTTGAACCTCTCCAGAGTATAGCCTTTCAAGCTAACCAGGCATCTGCATTACATCTTCAGTGCACACTAGGTTCCAAGCAACTTCAATCCCATCTACTTCGTCAAACCCCTTATATCTGATTTATTGGAAAGTTAACAAACAATCAGAAATAATTTGCCTTTTGCAACTACTATAGCAAAAAAAAAACATATAAAGCCAACGCTTAACCAATCTTCTTCACACCCAAAAATAAATCCCTATATTTCTATGTATATTCCTCTCTCTCTCACAGATATTGACAAAACAAAAAAAAATGTTTCAATCAAATAGTGTCAGAGTCGAGTTACAAGACCTTCACTCCAAAAAAATCTCTCATCACCAAAAATTTCATTTACTTAAAATTTATTTTGCTCCTCTCTCTCTCCTCGCAAATCAAGCTATCTCACTCGCCATAATATCTTACCCATTGGTCATTACAAGTCTCCTCCTTTACTTTTGCTCCTTCATCTCTATGTATTTCCAATGATGAATGAGGAGATCTGTGATGACCAATGGATAAGAGATTATGGCAATTGAGATTGCTTCATTCGCGAAGAGAGAGAGAGAGGCGCAGAGTAACTTTTAAGTAAATGCAGTTTCTAGCGATGCGAGATTTTTTGGAGTAAGGGTCTTGTAATTCGACTCTGACACGATTTGATTGACACATTTTTTTATGTTTTGACAATATCTATGAGAGAAAGAGGAAGATATATGAGAGAGAGGATTTACTTTTGTGTGTGTAGAAACCATACACAGTCTTGAAAGCTCCTCTCCCCATGACATCAACCTACTGAAGGATGAAAAACAAACGAATCGATCACTATTTTGCTTTCCACCATAAAATGAAACAATAATAACGAGTTCACCATCTGATAACAATATAAAATACTAGATGCAAAGGAAAAACATAAAATATTTGTAAGACAACCATTTTCTAATTTTCTTCCTATTTTTGAACATAATGGGCCTTACGCTCTCTTCTTCCTATTTATCTTTTCTTTTGTTTGATCGTTCACTGCTGATGAATCTTTATTCAAACCAACAGTGTCGTCGTTAGAGTATAAAACAATCTATGGCCGAGTCATAATAGACGGAAGAAATCTTGAGTCCTTATATGCAAATATCGAGTCTTGATGCTATTCGTGTTGTAGAGACCGAGCAGATCACAACCCGCCATTGATATGATGTCGTTATTTGGGAATCATAGGGGTTCAACATAGCTTCTTTGTGCCCCTGTATTTTTCACATCCTTCACACTTACCCACGACATTCCAAAACTGCTCTCCAATACCCATAAATCATCTCCTTCTCTCGAACTCACCACACCTAGCTTTCCTTCGTAGTTGACCAAAGTTAGAGACACTTACCGCTGAAATAACTGGAGACCAAGAACAACTGAAACTTAGAACAACAAACAGCAAGACATTTGTTCTTATTAAGAATAACTTAAACAAATTCTTACGACCGGTTTAATCAGTGTTATGCAACATCACCAACATGTGATTTGCTCCTGAATCTATTCTTAATCGGGAGCGGATTTCGTTGGTTTAGTACACTGATTTTTAAAAAATAACTTAAACAAATTCAAAGCGGATTTCTTTTATTAAAATATATCTTTGGTATGCCAAATTAGTTAATAGTAACAAATTTTAATCATTCCCGTTACATGGAGTTGTATACGCAGATTTCTGTATTAAAATATATATATATGGTCTGACATATTAGTTAATAATAACATATTTTAATCATTTCCGTTACATAGAATTGAATTTTGGTAAGAAAATTTGTTATTTTCTCTGAATATTAAGTTGCTTAGTAGTATCCAAATCCCTATGATCACTCATGTATTTGTCTTTTCACAAACTTGTCGTTGATATAACGTTTAATTTTAAGTCTATTGGTTTATAGAACTGAAAACATAGGTGAGAACTACTACAATATCAAATAAGAATTGAGAATAATTTACTACACTCATCCGCTATCCTCAAAATTTTATCTATCAAAATTATGGTGCTTTCTTTTTGTCAAGCTCTAGTTAGTCTCGTCGTAAATACTCTCATATATGAACAAAATGGTAACATTTTTAATATGTTTCTCGGGCAAACTGATTTTTGATACATATATGCAGAAGTTAAATTTATTTATAATATTATTATTCTCTCGATTTCTCCGTTGGTCTCATTTATCATAAAGACGTAACTCTCGCTCTTTCATAAGAACGGTTATGTTTTGATTTGTATATAAATTCTTTTGCCATCTTAAGTTTACAATTCTTGCAATCCTACCTCCTTTCACCCCTTTAGTTGGAATAACAAACATTTCTTCAAAATATGTTTAAAACTTTTGTAAATTAAGTAGCACCGCAAAACAACCAGTCCTATTTAAGGTTTTGAATTTAGAAAAATGGTTTGAAAAACAGATAGATTTCTCTGAGTTAAACTAATAATTCTCAAAACAATTNTTTATCTATCAAAATTATGGTGCTTTTTTTTTGTCAAGCTCCAGTTAGTCTCGTCGTGAATACTCGTATATGAACAAAATAGTAACATTTTTAATATGTTTCTCGGGCAAACTGATTTTTGATACATGTATGCAGAAGTTAAATTTATTTATAATATTATTGTTCTCTCGATTTCTCCGTTGGTCTCCTTTATCATAAAGATGTAACTCTCGCTCTTTCATAAGAACGGTTATGTTTTGATTTGTATATAAATTCTTTTGCCATCTTAAGTCCATAATTCTCGCAATCCTACCTCCTTTCACCCCTCTAGTTGGAACAACAAACCTTTATTAACTAACTCCGGGCACATGGAGATGGCAAAAGAATTCACATACGACATAGGCTTCAACTATGAGCATGAATATACTCTCGTACCATGAGCAACCGTCTTACTAATATGATAATTCTTATGTCTTTGGTTCTTAATTTTTCTGTCTTCGGTCTTCATTTCTTTAATTTTAGCTTTATATTATAAACATTTTTATAAACTAATTTGTAGACATTTATGAAATTTTATTATTGAAAATAGTTAATTTTAAAATAACAAAAGGATACAAAATCATTTGTAAGATTTTTAAACCTTAAAACACAATTGTATATCGGGATTAACTCAATTGTTTGAAATCAAGTTATTGTAGTGGGGTGGTTCACTCTCCGTTGAAAAAGTCGATCGACTCTCTGCGGGAACGGAATTATCATATTAGCACTTGACCAATTGAAGTATTAAAATTGGGATGTATCACTCCCACCTGGAAAACTAATCTGGGTCTATAAAAACTCGATTGTGTGAGCCATCCAGCTTAATTACTGGCAAATGTAGTTCCCTTTTTTCCTCCTATCTCACACGTATATGATTTCATTTAAATCTAATTCAGTCGCCGATTTGATTCGCGCGCGGTCAGATTGGTTTCTATCGGTTTAGACTCCAAAACATGTTTATTTGTTTTTATATTCGGACTCATCGGAAAAAAAATTGCACGGCTAGAAAATTCCCTATTTGAAGTTATTATTATTAAGAACATAAAAGAGAATAACTAATCAATGTTCCACAGATTAATAATTCAGAATCTACTCATCATCTGTATCTTCAGCACTGCACAAAACAGAAGAATAAACCATTGTGACCATTAATCGCATGACTCTCTATGCAAGTTTTACTTCGTTCAATATTACTTGTGACATTTTCACGAGTGTTGAAAGGATATGATATGATTTTAAGCTAGAAACCTTTCAACCCAACTTTAGTTATATTTAAAAAAAAAAAAAAAAAAGATAATAGGCCATAAAAAGTGCTTCTCAAAACACCATGAATTTTGGTGCTTCTCAAGAATTACCGTCGAAAGAATTTGTCAGAAACATGCCTGAAAAAAATATATAAGTTCCAACATGAATCTTAGTGCTTATCAAAACAAAGTTCTGTTTCTATATAGATATAAGTATACATCTATAAAGAGGATCCCTAAATTAACTTCACGTTTTTAAGAACATGAGGCTCTCATAATGATCCGAAACAGTCACAGATAGGTCACGGGCCTGCTTAAACTCGGGAACAGGCAGTCCTTCAATTATGACACTTCTCATGCTTTTCTTCTCTAAATTGTAATAGAAAAGACAAAACGGATCAGACAACTCTTTTGGAATCAGACAAATTTCGCCCGTAGAAAAGGTATTCATGACCATGAAGTCACGGCCAGCAGCAGATTCAGGCAGATGAAAAGTGTTCATGGACCATTCCTCTTTATCAGCATCTTCTACAACCCACATTCGAAATATACCCTTACGAGGATTCTCAACCACGCTAATTTTTCCTTTATAGTTTATCAAAGTTTTATTCGTAGCACCCCACATATTCTGATAACCCACTAATGGTAGAAGTTTGCTTGGTACTTTGATGATGTTGAACGTTTCAAGCCTAACATTGAAACTCACAATTATAGAATTATTCGGGGGATGGATGGCCGTCCTGGATGCCCCGTAGTACACGGTTCCGTTCATATACAACCCCCGTGTACAAACAATGTGTGGACATGCTACACATGGAGCCTCTCTCCAAGCTTCTTCTCCTCCCAATGTCACAACCTTGTGCTTCAATCTCCAAGGAATTTTGTCAACGGCAAGCACTTTGTATTGATCTTCAACAGGATCGTACCCTAAAATGAAATCTCGATAGAGACTTCACAGGCAGTCGTAAGAGTGTATTGATCTGGAGATCGAGAGGAATGTAGATAAGCTTCATCCGCTAGTTCGGTGCTTGAATCGGACATAAGCTTTGTGTTACTATAAAACCCTAAAATAGTAAAGCCTTTATATATTGCCTTTCCTTGAATCGGACTCCCGAATCCTTACTTAACCTAATAGGAATTTGGGAACTTCCTTTATTTTCGGGTATTTTATTAATCATAACAAAGCCAGACGTTATGATTCCAGACGAAGAACGAACCAAATTGAAGGTCAAAAGTACACAAACACACCATAAGTCAACAAGATCGAGAGTTATCAATACAAGCATATAATTGGTAGTTGAGGTTTTCTTTTTTTGAAGCAAAAAAAAAAAACGACTAAATTGGTATTTAAGGTGGTACACTTACTCTCAGTACTCCTCCTGTTGGTATTCTCCTTCTTCCTCGTCCTCGTACTCACCTTCTTCATCTGCGGTTGCGTCCTGGTATTGCTGGTACTCTGAAACAAGGTCGTTCATGTTGCTCTCTGCCTCTGTGAATTCCATCTCGTCCATTCCCTCACCTGTGTACCAATGCAAGAAAGCCTTCCTCCTGAACATAGCTGTGAACTGCTCGCTAACACGCCTGAACATCTCTTGGATCGATGTCGAGTTGCCAATGAAAGTGGAAGCCATCTTCAGACCAGTAGGAGGGATGTCACAGACAGTTGATTTCACATTGTTGGGGATCCACTCAACAAAGTAGGAAGAGTTTTTGTTCTGCACGTTAAGCATCTGCTCGTCCACTTCCTTTGTGCTCATCTTGCCACGGAACATAGCAGAGGCTGTGAGGTAGCGCCCGTGTCTTGGGTCAGCAGCACACATCATGTTCTTGGAGTCCCACATTTGCTGGGTGAGTTCAGGGACTGTAAGGGATCGGTACTGCTGTGATCCTCTTGAGGTGAGAGGAGCAAATCCCACCATGAAGAAGTGGAGACGAGGGAATGGGATCAGATTGACAGCAAGCTTACGGAGGTCAGAGTTTAGCTGACCAGGGAATCTCAGACAGCATGTGACACCAGACATTGTGGCAGATATCAAATGGTTCAAGTCACCAACTGCATAAAGAGGATGAATAAGTATGTGAGTTACATCCTAGCCATTTTACTCATACACACATAAAACAAACATGTACAAAAAGAGCACAACTATATTATAGAGCAGGCAGTACAATTTCATAGGGAATAGTAGCTTAAGGATTTATTGTGATCAACGAAGATAACCAGAGAATAGTAAACAGGGCCAATAACACAATAGACAGGAGGCGTATATATGCAAGAACAGACCAATGAAATTTCAAATTAGATTGGCAATTACGAAACAATGACCAAATCATGTTCACCACAAAGCATATCGACCATAGATAAAAACAAAAATGCATCACACAGGGAAAGGAGAGAGCTACACATATGGGAAGAGCACCAATGCGACCATGAAAAATCTTAGTAGGACTTACAGCTTGGGGTGGTGAGTTTCAGAGTCCTGAAGCAAATATCGTACAAGGCCTCGTTGTCAAGAACCATGCACTCATCTGCATTCTCAACAAGCTGATGAACAGACAAGGTAGCGTTGTAAGGCTCAACGACAGTATCAGAGACCTTAGGCGAAGGGAACACTGAGAACGTAAGCATCATTCGATCTGGGTACTCTTCACGGATCTTGGAAATCAAGAGTGTTCCCATACCAGATCCAGTTCCTCCTCCCAAGGAATGGCAAACCTGAAACCCTGCAGAGCAAAATCCGCACAGTTTCAAACTCCAGTACACGGGAAAAAAACAGTTAAACGAAAGCAAAATCAACCTCAAAATCGAACGGATTAAGAAGATTAACCTTGAAGACAGTCACAGTTCTCGGCCTCCTTACGAACAACATCGAGGACGGAATCGATTAGCTCAGCTCCCTCAGTGTAATGCCCCTTGGCCCAGTTGTTACCAGCACCAGACTGGCCGAAGACGAAGTTATCAGGACGGAAAGTCTGACCGTACGGTCCAGATCTGAGACTGTCCATGGTTCCAGGCTCCAAATCCATGAGTACAGCACGAGGGACGAATCTACCACAGCTAGCTTCATTGTAGTAGACGTTGATGCGCTCGAGTTGTAGATCTGAGTCTCCGGTGTAACGACCGGTTGGATCTATGCCGTGCTCGGCGCAGACCACTTCCCAGAACTTGGCACCGATCTGGTTACCGCACTGGCCACCCTGGATGTGAAGGATCTCACGCATTTTCGGTGGAAGAGAGACGACGATTAGGGATTTCGCGGATCTGGAATCGAAATCCAAATCCAAATCCGGAGGAGGAGGAGGGAGAGATCTAGGGTTTTCTAGAGTGAAGTGAGAGTGAGAAGAGGGTGGGTTTTTTTATATAGTAGAGAGAGGTAACAACGGGTTTTTTAATATTGTTGTGTTTTTTCCCCCTTTATTATTATTATTTCCCTAAATATCTGAGGCGCCGATTTTTTTTTTTTTTTTTTTTTTCGAAATTTAAAAAATGGTCCGTTTCTTTTTGTGTATTAGTGTGTGTTTAACCCCCCAATTTCAAATTCTCAATATTAATTATTTTTCCTTTGTCTCAGAACAATGGATAAAATGTTTATTTTATTTATAATGTCATGTTTTATCCACATTTTTTTGGCACAAATTCGGTCCATACTTTAAAGGTGAAAATAAATAAATCGAATAATGGAGGAGCACGTGTTTTATCTTGTTGACAAAGGAATATAACGTGTTTACCCATAAATATATTATTTATATGTGAAATTGGATAAATAAAAAATTTGTTGTTCGATCAGAACGTATAGGATTCGAACGTGTTTTGAACAAGATTTTTGCGGGATAAATTGGATTAGTATTTCGATTCCTATGAGAGATTTACAATAACAAAAACGAATAAAATAAAAGCGATTGAGTCTAGAGCTAATTTGTATTGGAGAGTGGTGTTGAGAGTTGGAAAATTTGTATATTGCTCCTTGCTCTTGTCCTTATTTTATACTTCGAGATCGTGTTTAACGTCTTCGTTTACTTTGTTAGATTTGCCATGAAAATGATCTTTAATTTCGAGGCTCTGACCATTACGCCCAGATGCCTTAATTCACCGGTTTGAACGAGTCTTTAGTTTTAGCAAAGTTTTTTTGCTAACTTGTAAATATCATATAAAATAAAAGTTTGGGTCTTACAAAAGTGTAACCCATGTACATGATACCTTGACAAAAATAAGAATAAAAAACAAGGTACCATAAAATTTATAGAGCCCGAAGAGGTACAACTCAATTTAACCAAAATTGCATCAAGTTGTTGAAGCCTTTTTTAAGCATCCTTGCCGTGATAGTGTTTATAACTTGTCGATCAATCCGCTTAAACAGAATCGAAGGAGGAACCACCTGTTGATTATAGATCAAGTTATTTCTCTGTAACCAAAAATGTTTTACTTCGGTATGGGTTGGCTAATCCCCTTTGACTATAAATGTTTTATTTCGGTGGACCTTTCAGCTCGGTCCGTCACATCGTTTACTCATTTGACCTCGTTGATTTCTTTAACTTGGACATTTTTATCATAAATTTATTAGACCCAATTTTCTGAATCGGGTTTTTATCCACCATAGTGTAGGACCAAAAATAAAATTGTTCCAACACATAGTCAGTTTAAAAGGTTTCATTAAAGTTCACGTCCGTAAAAAATGCGGGTGTTAAAAGTTCACAAACATGTTAGCTCAACAAAATTATTTGTTCTCTCTCTATCGCTTGTGCCTTGCTTAAGCTTCGAACACGTCTCGTGTTGCAATTCTAAGTGGCTTCACAGACCGGACGAGCTACAAGAGCAAGGCAGCTCAAAAAAAAATTCTTTAACATTTGGTTATTTTTCAAATATTATTAAATTCCCATTAAATAATTGGTGTGTTTGTAAGAAATGTTTTGTTTAAGGCTAATATTTTTTTTAAGGCTTTAATGGCTAAGGCTATAATTTCTTTTATTTTCATATAAACTCGTTATTCTCCTTAGTGAGGAAAATAAATGGATGACGGATTTTGCAACGAGATAACAGGATAAATGACGACGATTTGAGTTTCAAGATATTTTCATATTGGAATCGGATAGCGAGAGAATTACAAAACGAAACGATGGCGTTTGGGTTAATTAGAGCGAAGTTGAGTGAGAGTGGAGAGGCGCAGGATTAGCCCTGGGCATTAAAACCGGAACCGAAAATTGGAACCGGAACCGACTCGAAATTTTCGGTTCGGTTCCGGTTCCGACCAAAATAAACATTGGATCATGTATTGAAGATTCATGGATATCGGTTCGGTTCCGGGTATTACCCGGGAACCGAAATTACTAACCGAATACCCGAACATATATATACAAATATGCAATTACATATTTCAGGTATGTTGATTACATTTCGGATATTTTTATATTTCGGGTATTTTTATTTTTTACATTTCGGGTACTGGATATCCGAACATATATATACAAATTTTTATTTTTTACATTTCGGATCCGGGTATTTTTATATTTCGGGTATTTTTTTAACATTTTTGCTTTTTACATTACAAGTATTTCTTTACATTTCGGGTATTTTTATTACATTTCGGGTACTGGATACCCGAACCGTTTGAGAACCGAAACTTTTCGGGTATAATATAAGTATTTCGGGTACTGGATACCCGAACCGTTTGAGAACCGAAACTTTTCGGGTATTTTACGGTTCTTAGTTTTCTATACCCGAACCGAACCGGAACCGATTGGTACCGAACCGGAACCGAACCGAAACCATTTCGGTACCTATATGGATCCTAAACCTCCATACCCGAAATACCCGGAACCGAATGGTTCCTACCCAGAACCGAACCGAATATCCGTACGCCCGGGGCTACGCAGGATCACGTGACGAACCCAAAAAACGAGAAACACATCATCATTAACGTAGACGTTACATTATTGTATATAATATGATAATATATAATTATACCAAGATAATTTTGGCCCAATTATCCTCTACCAATTGTCTTTCTTTGGTGATAGGGAGGGCTTGAAACAAAGTGCCAAAAACTATAAAGGAAAAAACTCAACCGAATTAGGCCAACATGGGATGATTTGGTCGTATAACTTAAACGTATGATTCTGTCCTATTTCGGCAAGAATAACAACTCTTTTAAGAAAATTTAATCAATCACACTTTTAAGTTTTTGATTAGAAATTTACATTAGTGTTTTTTCTTCGATTTAACCTAGTGGACGGCAAAGAGTTATTGACTTGGTCACATCCGATGATAAAATCGTCGAATTTGTGACAGATTGTAACTTTTAAATTAGTGAAGCTGTAATGACCTATTGATTTATCAAGATTTATGAGTTAAAACATGATTTTCTGAGTTAAAATGTAAAGAATTCATATCCCAATAACACTAGATTTTAACAGAATCATAGAATCATTAAAATACAATCTTTTTGAATAACAATGGATTTTGATTAGATTATATAAATCATCAAACCAATAACAATGGAATGTTATAATCCATAAACGAATAACATTGGAATCTATAAATAATGTAAAAATCAACAAACCAATAACAGTAGAATCTTAGACTCTAAAAATCTTCATAAATCAATCTCCCAATAACCCCCTCCCCCAAAATTCTTTGCAATTTTAAAAAACTTTTAAAATTCAACAAAACTCTATGCAAATTTGACAAATCTGATGACTTTTGAAATCAACAAAACTCTCTATAAATCCAACTCCCTTAGGGTTTTCTGTGTGTTTTCTTTTTTCTGTGAGGGTTTCCTTTTCTTTTTCGAAATTTTAAAATGGTCTGTTTCTTTTGTGTAGTGTAACTCCCAATTTCGAATTCTCAAACTCATTATTTCGTATGTCCCATCCTTCTATATTAATATTTTGGCACAATTTCATCCCATACATTAAAGGTGAAAATAAATAGAATAATGGAGGAACCAGTGGCGAACCTAGGGTCACCTGACACTGGTTAAATTTTGTAAATAAGTTTTGTAAGCCATATTTTGTAAATATCATCAGCTCAGTTGGTTTATAACTCCTCCTCTGAACCCCTTACCAAAGTTCGAATCTTCATTTTGCACCCATAATTTGAATTTTGTCCCATTATTTTAGTATGGGCCTGGACCTAAATCCCGTTTTAATCTTAGAAAATAGGTCGATTCTAATCTTAAAAAAAAAAAAACTGTAATTTTGTAGTACACATATTTCTTACCTTTTTTTTTAATTGCTTATATTTTCAACAACTTTATACTTTTCTCACTTAAATGTTTGTAATATCTTCTCTTAAAATGGCACTCCTTTTTTATTTGTCTCCTAAATTTTTATTTTCTCTAATATTATTTTTGCCATTGATTTTAATTCATTTTTCACTTTTCTGTTCTAAAATAATTATATGATAACAATTAAATGTATCTTTTAAATACTTCAATTTTTTTTTATCGGATATAGTTTTTCCTTCAAAAACTTGAAAAATAGCTAAACTGTAATATTTTATATAATAAATATTTTGTGGCAGCATTATATTTTTTTAAAAATTAAAAGAATTAATTTAAATATGACACCGGTAAAAAAAAAATCTGGATCCGCCACTGGGAGGAACACATATTTTATTCTTGTTAACAAAAGGAATATTAACGTGTTTGGAAAGACGAATTTCACTTTACCCATAAATATATTATTTATGTGGAAATTGGTAAGAAAAATAAAATCCATTAGAAGTTTGGGATTAGTATTAGAAAAACCATTAGAAAAACAAGAACTACATGTAGTATTTGAACACACCTAGTCATATATTTTACGTATTTACCTTTCTATACAAATGATCTATTTTACAAAATAGATATTTGTCATAAAAACCAATCACTCATTAACTATACAAAAACTACTAATATGAAAATCGAGTATTTAAGTATTCAATTTTACAAAATATCTCTATTTTGAATTCAAAATTAATGGTTGTTTAACTGATAGAGAGCGAATAATTGGTTGAACTTCTAAAACAAATGTTTATTTTACGGTTTTAACTCCATAAAAATGGGAGGAATCTCCTCTCTATGATTTTCACCAAGAAGCAAGAACTTCAATACAACATGATGAATCTAACTAATATTCACGACATATGTTTTTTCCAACATCATGATAATTCAGAGGGGTAAACTACTTTCTTATGCCCCTTTTGTTTTTTCAATTATATATATAGTTAGATAGCTAATTATGCTTTTTTTAAATTGGGCAATCTAGCAATTGTTAAGGAAAATGAAGTTGTGATTTGCACAATGGGAGATATCGAGGGCCATTCGAAAATTCTCATGATAAACTATGGTAGACGTATCTGCCATTAGGAAGAAAGTAAATCAAATGTTGTCCTTGTCGAGGAAAAGATGCGACATGCGTAAGCCTTAAGAAGACATATAGTGCAACTCCTTGACAAAGAGTTGTACACACTATCATCTTTTTGATTTGATGAAGGAGAGCTCAAATTGGCAGTAGTTAGTTTCTCTTTTGATGGCGCTGATGACAATGCATCCTACTATGTCGGAACATCCATAGATGTGCAATGGGAGGTCAATATAGTACATGTAAACTTGTTACATTTTTTTTATCTTGTTTGTTAGCTTTTAGGATAGATATCTTGTTTACGTTTCCTGATCTTAATACTGTATTTTTTTTAAATGTCAAATTCTTTCATTCATTCTTGTGTTTTTTTTTGTATACAGTGGAGGATTTTAGTTTTCAGAGTTAGAGATGGGGAGTTTGATAGAAACGGATATATCAAGTACCTTAAAGCCTTGCATGCGGGCTTCTTGGAATTGTAGCTAATGCTATTCATTATTTTGAGTGACAGTTACAAGGTGGTACTTGCGAGCTCCATGAGAATTCCAACCTTGCTATAATTGACTTTGGTGGTATGGAAGAGAGATTTGATATGATTTCCTCAATGATCCAAAAGGTAAGCAACAAAAACTTTATTTGTAAAAGTGATTTAAGGGATTTCATATTTTTGCTTTGATGGTTGCATGACTCATTCTTTTGTTTGTCTATGTGTGTTTCATGGTTTAGTATGAGTTGCATGATAGTGACATTGACATCAAGCCAAGAGTGAGGACTAGACCCACAACCATGCATTTGCTACAAGGCGGCTTTCTTCTCTATAGCGATTGGTTGTATAACATATTGTCAAGTGAAGGCTATGGTGAAAAAGGCATGCCAATAAAGGTAAGAAAATGACACTCTATAGAGTTTGTAATGCAGATGAAAGCTGGGACTCTAGCAAAAATATCAGACGAAGACTATGCACAAGCTCCATCTGCTACGTTTTCTATTGTTAGTGGGGCGATTGGAGTAATCGTTTCACTTCTTCATGAAGCCTACAAGTTCTTGAATATGCTGCATATGTGGATGAGGAGAAAAACAAAGGGAATATGATGCATTAATGACATGTTTCTACACTAGTGTGTTGAGTTATCAGGTTTCAGTCCTAGTATGGAATTCATTGATGGAGATTTCATTCAGTCTTTTCCGAGTCTAGCCTTTACGGATCATATATTTATCGCTGAGAAGTTGAAAGTCACCCTTAGTACCCTCAAAGGGATCGTTGCATATTTCACCCATTTTCATTGAGGTTGTGTTCTATCATTCAAAAATATGGTATAGTTGTTGAACTAAATCATGTGTCTTCATTTTTGCAGGCTTTGAGTTGCGAGGTCGCGAGAAAGCATGTGCCCTCAGATGACATTGGTGTTTATCAAGGAACTTGGCATATGTTTATTTTTGGATAAAACATATATTTTTTGGATAAAACTATGACTTATGTTTTAGAAGCTTCCTAACATATTAAAAAAAAGATTCAATATTCAATAAATGTTGTGGGTTCCAAGGCATCTAAGGGTTCTAAGATCATTAACAAAAGGTGACTTTTGAAAGAATACGCAATTAGCTGTACGAACTGCACACCAAACTCATTAAAATGTTATATTTACGATTCCTTCCAAGCGCCACATGGTAATTCTAATTCTCTTTTTCTAATCTTCATTTTTACATATTCATTAAAAAATAATTTATTATGCATTATGTGGCTACAAATAATTATTTGTTCATCTTCATTTTTAGATAAAAAAAAATATTGATAAAAGATATTATATTATAAGTTTATAAACTTTTTGTTAATATTTGTTTTCAGAATTAAAAATCATTGAAAGTCTCATCCAACAAGCAAATACTAGTAGAAATCTTTGCGTAGGTGGATAACACACATAATTGTGTACAACTAAATCCACTGCGGGTTATATGAACTAATGCTTTTGTTTCAAAAAGATTGTTGCAACATGATCATACCATCAAGCCTACACTTCTGATATTGAATCCCTCTAGCGTTCTTATTATTGGGAAACATGGTGTTATCTACTTCGATGATAACGATACCAAAACAAAATTCATGAGACATGTTAGTTTATTCTTGCATTTTCATCAACGTTGTCTTAAATCTTTATAATGTTCATCTCTATTAGCTTTTAAAGTTTCTCTTAAAAATTTATTGTGCATTTCCAAATTAATATACAAGCATATGGAAGAGTGGATGATGACAATATCCAAAGGAGTATGTATCTTCTTGGTGACCATTATGGACATCTTTCAGTGATTGAAATTGAAAAAAATAGTGTTGAACGTTGAGTTCATATTAAAATAGTTGATTCTTTAAACATAAAAATTTAATGGAGATACTGGAATTTTGGGCATGACCTCTATTATCTATATCCTAAAATTTTCAAGACTCACACTTAAGCCATTGGGTAAAACCTCCGTAGCCTCCTCTATAACATATATCCGCGATGATGTTATCTTTGTCGGCTCACGTTATGCTGATTCACAGGTGTGCAAATTAAGATTAGTTTTATTGTTTTGTAATGTATGAATGCAAACAATTTAGCTTCATAGTTACTGTTTTAAGTCACATATATCTTTTGGTTTTGTGTTTTGTTTTCCTCAGTTTCTGAAACACGATAAATGATTATCACCCATTCATTATCTTTCTTTGGTTTTTATACCCAAATGCAGCTGATGAAGATGCATCAACTGCATGAACCACATCTGAATATAAATACCTCAACTCTACAAGTGTTGAAAATATTTACTAATTTAGGTCAGGTAATTGATTTTTCTCTAAGCAACAAGCATGCAGGAGTGCGGAAGCTCGTCATGTGCTATGGCACTCATGAAGATAGTTCTCTTGAAGCTGTAAGTACTGCGGTGGGAATCAATGAAAATATTTTATTTACATCAACCATGTCCATTTTTTATTTGGTGTTTGACATTAAGTAACTCATAATATGATTTGAATAATAGATCTATGTTGTATTGCAGATGTTTGCCAGCGCCCCACTTGTCAAAAGAATATGGTCACTGAAATCTTCTATATTTGATAATAACCACACATTCCTCGTACTTACACAAGACGGAAATGTTTTAGGTCTCTTTCTTTTTCAATTATAAATAACTAGATATATGAGATGTGCTTCTCAAAATTGGACAGTCTAGCAATTGTAAAAGGAAGATGGAGTTGTTATTTGCATAATAGAAGACTAGGACTTAACTCGTGCTATAATTAGCGCGGGGTAATTTTTTAAAGAAATTGTTTAGCAATTTAAGAAAAATATTTTTATTTGAATTTTATAATATGTTAAGTCATGATTATAGATAGAGTTGTCAAACATAATAATTTATCTATTTAACCCGTTTTATAGTGGACTAAAATATTATTCGGGCTAACCCGTAAAACCTATAATCTTGAAAACATAACTCTATTATGCACCGTTTAATGACTCTAGTTTTGTGGTTATTTAACGAACTCTTTAAAAAATCAATTTTCTTGTGTCTAACTTTTTCAGAATTTGGAAAATATTTTTCAACTTTTATTTTGATATAAATTCAAATAAAATATAATAAACTATAGTGAAAAATATATCAAGATTTCGAATATATTTTTTTCTTTGAATATATATGGATTGATTATTATTTTAAAATATATAATAGATTACATTTTTAAGGCAAAATAAATACTTTCCATATTCTTATTACTAATTGTAAGAGACAATTATATCTTTTCCTTTTTCAATTATTCTTTGTTATTTGTAATGGCATTTCATGTAATAACTTACAAAACAAAGTTTATTTTCAAAAATGTCTTCTTAAATAATATTATAGAGATATAAAAAAATGTAAAAGTTCTCATGGTAAACTATGGTCGACGTTTATGTTGTCAAGAGGAAAATGAATCAAATGACATCCTTTTCGTGACAAAAAAACAACCAATAGAAAGCTTTAAAAGACATCTCGTGCAACTCCAAGATAAAGAGTTTATGACAATATCATCTTTTAGATTGAATGATCAAAAGCTCAGATTCTCGATACTTAGTTGTTCTTTTACTATCGATAATAACACATATATACTTCTATGTTGGAACATCCGTAGATGTGTTAGGGGAGATTAATACAACCCATATAAATTTGGATCTAGTGTATATTGTTAGCTTTTATGAGAAAAATTATAATTTTTTTATATAATTTTGATGATATTTTGTGAAATCAAACTCAAATTCATTTTTTTCATACATGATACTTCTTGTTACTATTTCTATTACTTCATTTATTCTTGTTACTATTACTTCTTGCATATTTGAATCTTTTTATTTTTCAACTAGCGGAGCTATCTATTGTCTTAAATGAGAAAAGTTTCTTGTTACTATTTCTATTAGTTCTCATTATTTTAAAGAAAATAAACAATCAACGATAGATGTTAGAAAATATATAATTTTGTGTACAACAATAGCTTTTATCAGTGCGACACATATTGTTTTCATATCGATCATTATCGCGACTTATAATAATTTTATAGTGATCATTATCGTGATGCATAATAAAATGAACAAATATAACTTAAAACCTAATATATTTAGATGAAATAAAAAAAACTCAAAGCAACCACAACCCCAAATGTTGGAAACTAGGTTTGTATAATAATCGACCCCCCCCCCTCACTTTAGAACTATTTTTCTGTAGTGCGGAAGCACTGTTTCGAACGCATAAACTATGATCCTGGAAATTTTATAGTGATCATTATCGTGATGCATAATAAAATGAAAAAATATAATTTAAAACCTAATATACCTAGATGAAATAAAAAAACTCAAAGCAACCACAACCCCAAATGTTGAAAACTAGGTTTGTATAATAATCGACCCCCCTCCCCCCCTCACTTCAGAACTATTTTTATGTAGTGCGGAAGCACTGTTTCGGACGCATAAACTATGATCCTGAAAATTATTGATTGGTTGATTGATTTACTTGTGTGAATTCTGCAATTTATCACTGTTGATCCTTATTTGATCTGATTAATTTAAATTGCTACAATGTATACCAAATCAATATCTAAAAAGTTTTCATAGATAAAAAAAAAAGAGTTGTGTTTGCTAAGTAGTTATGGAGAAATAATTTTTGTTTGTTTGGTAACAGATAAATAAGATAATAACATATATACAAATTAGTCTCTAACCAAAAAAATTAATTTTTATTCATTTGGGTTAAAAAGTTTTTCCCTATAATTATCTACGAAATATTTTACAAAACAGTCTAAACAATCCAAAAAGAACATGTAAATTATTAACACCATTGTGCTATTGGGTCTTGAAAGTTGAAGCCCAATATGGTCGAAACAACTATTAAATTCGAGGAATTATCAAGAGAAATGCATCTGCCGGGAGTCAAAACCGGGTCTATTGCTTGGAAGGCAATTATCCTAACCGTTGGACTACAGACGCGTTTTGATTATAATGCGGGAAATTCACCTATATAAATTCCAACCAAATATCCCCCAAACGACATCGTTTGCATTCATTACGCTCGTCCGTGTTTTCTTCTTTGCCCAAAATTCTGTAGAAATTGTCTTCCCTTGTACTTAGCCATGATTATCTAATTTTTAATATATTTAATGTAATATTTTCAGTTTCTGAAAAATCCGGGATATAGACAACAATTTAGTTCAGATATAGCTCTAAAATCCGAGACTATAAAATCCGATAAATCATGTAAAAACTTAGAAAATAACTGTGAACCGGACATAATCGTTGATCCGGATGGATCATGGCTAAGTAAAAATTTATAGTGCAATCAAAGCTTCCTTTTTTTTTGTTTTTGTCGACTAGCTTCATTTATTATTCTTATTGAGTCATTCTGATTTTATAATATGGTACTTTCTGATCTTTTTTCGTTTATGAATAATAGTTTATCAACTACAATAATAATTATATATATATATATATATATATATATATATATATATATATATCGAACCAGGTCAACCTACGGACCCGGTGACCCGAATGATTCTCTGGTTTACTTTCCGGGTCAGATTTCAAAACATTAATTTAATGTATTAAAATAAAATTTTATAACATATTTTTTATGATTTAAGTTAAAATCAGAAAATTTAGCGAAATTTAAACAATTTCGTTTGATATTTCCAACTTAAAATCTAATATGATTTAATTTTGGAAATTTTTTCTAAAATTTTATATTTTCTGATTTTTTTCTATTGTTTACAAAATAATTCATGTTTGGCAATTTAATATAATTTATGGAAAAATATTTTTTTAACATTATTTATTTTATAAATTCATGTTTGGCAATTCTATAAATATTTTTTATTTCTTCTTTAACATTATTTATTTTTAATATACTAAACCAAAAAAATCTCGAAAATCTTTTGTATGTTGTAATTTTTAATATACACCACCTCTCACCCGCAAAGATTTTCTGAAGATATTATATTTAAATTTATATATTATCCCAAATTCGGAATTATATTTATTTATATATATTTATATATGTAAAAACAAACTGGGATAATGTTAAAATAGTTTTCAAACAGATTTGTTTTTTTAAATATGGAGTGTTTGAATTCAGATACTAAAAGTGCTTATGTTTTAAGAGAATAGAAGATAGGCTACCTTTCCTGAAATGGTTGACTATGGTACACTACATGTAGTATACAACTTCTTCGATATACACCCTAAACTTTTCGCCTCTTTTCTACATACTCCAAACAAATTTATTATTTACTAAACATCATGAACTTTGCATTGTCTTATAATTACAACATATCGACTAGAAATTGTGATTGGATTTAATAAACCAGTAATCGCATTTTAAAAAACCACGATTAAGATAATCCGACCAGTTCAACCCCTAACCCGACCCCTAACCCGGCTTAATGTGTGTGTGTGAGAGAGAGAGAGAGAGAGAGAGAGAGAGAGAGAGAGAGAGAGAGAGAGAGAGAGAGAGAGAGAGAGAGAGAAGACCTTACCAGATAGAAAAAGCTATGAAAGAAGCAAAGATGAGACACAGTGAGAGAAAGCGATGATATTGAGAGAAAGAGAGAAACAGATCCTTGGATTTTATCCCAAATCGATTTTTTATTTCATTAATTCGGGTTAGGGAATCAGGTTAGGGGTTAAACGGATCAGATTATCTTAATCGAAGTTTTCTAAAACGCGATTACCAGTTTATTAAATTCAATCATAATTTCTAGTCGCTATGTTGTAATTATAAGAGAATGCAAAATTCGTGATGTTTAGTAAATAATAAATTTATTTGAGATGTATAGAAAAAGGCGAAAAGTTTATAATGTATATCGAATAACCTATATACTACATGTAGTGTACCAGAATCAACCTTTCCTGAAACCACCAATTCGTACCATGTGATTTAGAGTGTAAACATTTCTTAATGTTCACCAACTCATGTCAAGTGATCTGGAGAAAGTGTGAATATTGATCAACTTGTGCTAAGTGATAGGGAGGAGAAGTGTGGAACTAAGGAATCGGTTGAATTGATAATGTGTTGAGATTAGGTGAATGAAATATTTTTACATATGTTAAAATTTTATCGATTAACTTGACATGTGTTTCGAATTTGTTTAGTTTATTTTTTCGAAACAACCCTCACACGCAAAAGGCATAATAGGGTGAAATTCCTGTTTATCCTAGGGTTTCGTTTGGCCGATTTGGTTTTAGGGAATCCGACCGTCGTATACTCTTCCTCCGTTCAGTTGCGTTTTTCATGGTTCAGAATCGGCTATGGTGAATCCACAATCCACGAGAAGCTCAACCAGTTTTAGCGGTCCGATTAACAAGAAAACAATTGTTTTCAAGATCGTCATCCCTGAAAGACGTATTGATTCTCAAAACTTTTGTCTTGTTTTCGTGTCTATTGGCTATCCTAAATTTCTCTTCTTTTCTTTTTAAATATCTCTAGCTAAAGTAGATCTCAAAATTAACTTGGACAATGCTTGGGAAAAGCTAAAGCCAGTTATAAGAAGCATCTTCCTCGATGAGCCAAATTGTTTTGCCTCCCTTGATATTTTCAATGTATGTTCTTTCTCCTCGCTCGCTCGCTCGCTACAGTTTTGATTATTCTTCTTCTTTCTTAAGGGAGCTGTTTGTTGCATCACCCAGGCTGTTCATTTCGCATGGAAGGACACAAAGTTAGGAGAAGCCCTTTACGATATGATTCTGGAGGAGTGTGGGACATACATCTCTGCTGACCTACAGTCTTTAGAATTGTAATGCAATGATGATCCCTCTGTTTTCTTGCCACTCATGGAGAAATGTTGGCTGGATTATGGCCGCAAGATGCAGTACCTCTGCAGCATGGCCGGAAGTGAAGGTCAGAGAGTCGGTGGAAGCACGTTGTGGGATTTGGTTCTTGAGCTTTTCCCGACGCGTCTCTGCTTGGCCTCTCAACTTCGTGACAAGGTTCTTTCCAACATTCTTGTACTCATTAGAGATCAAAGGTAAATGAGTTGTTGCCTATATTCGAATGTTTTGGATTAGGTGATGGAATTATTCTCACTCCTTTTGGTCTTTTCATTGTTCACCACCAGATCAGGCAAATCTGTTGACGTGAGCCAGCTAAAGAATATTATGGTTATGTTTAATGGGGAGTGTTTCTACAAGACTCGTTTCTTCCAGAAGCCTTTTGTTGAGTGCGCGGCTGAGTTTTACGCCGCGGAAGCTATGCAAGTCCTGGAGCAATCCGACCTTCCTCAGTACTTAAAGTATGCCGAGGTTACATTTCTTCTCTTTCTTCATGTAGGCTGTTTGTACGGATTTGTTGTTGCATTACCCCTGAGTAGCTACTTTTTTTTTGGTGATTGTTGCAGCGAAGGTTGTGTGAGGAGAAGGAAAAATGCATCTCCCTATACTTTTTTACAGAGTTCGAGGAAGAGCTGATTGAAGTTGTAGAGAGGGAACTCTTGGGTGTTCGTGCTTCTGCCATTCTTGAAAAGGTCCTCACAAGAAAGCCCTTTCTTTTTCTCTCTGATGTGTATGTGGTTTTTTGTTAGCAAAGTTTTCCTTAAGCAAGCACATGTGGTTGTAGGGTTTTGAGAAAATAATGGATGAGAGATTCATGGATGAGCTTCATAGGATGTATGATCTGTTCTCTGAGGCCAATTTAGTGGGTCATATCAACAATGCTTTGAGTTCATTCATTTTGAAAACCGGAAGGATGATCTTAGCAGCAGGCTCGTCACTGCAGGAGTTCAAGGATTCCGTTGATCAGATATGCACTTCCTACTTTTGTGAAGATGTTTCATTGGAGAAGACTGTCGAACAGTGTTTTAAGGATCTGGGTTTGCCTTGGAAGGTATCAAAAATCTCCCGTTTTCCCTTTCTTGCCCTTGTTTCCCTCTTGGAAGTAAAATGTCGATCTTCACCTTTTTTTCTGCAGGATCGATTCGCCGTGGATTTTCTCTATGAGACTTACGAACCTCACATTCGCCTTGGTCTTGCAAGAAGTTGTTGGTGGTAGAAGCAAGAGAAGGCCATTTACAATATTTTCGCACCATCTATATATATATATATAATAGAATATGCTTTCTGCCATATCATCATATCTTTGTCTAAATTTGTGACACATCATCAACTTATTTATTTCCATTACATTATCTAATCCCATGGAATACTATTATTTAATTCCACAATTATCATAATAATTATGTTTTTATACTTTAATTTTCATAATAATTGTCATCTATTAATATAATAATTTTTTTAGAATTTGAAAAGACATTTTTGTTATGAAAGATAGATGAAATTAGGGCTGGGCATTCGGGTATTCAGTTCCGGGTAGGAACCATTTGGTTCTAGGTATTTTGGGTAGAGAGATTTATGATCCATATGTTAGGAAATAACGCCAAATTTTCGATCGTCAAATCAGAATGATGAGAACAATAAGACACACACAATTTGTTAACGGAGTTCGGCCAACTTTGCCTACGTCTCCGGGCCTGCTGCAGATCTTTTATTATTATCTGGAAATTTTACAACACTCTCAACTCACACACGAATCCAAACTTATCCTTTCACAACTCAAGAATCAATGATTTTTGAGGACTTAATCTCAGAGTGAAAAGAATAAATGGTCAAGAAAATTACATATAATTTTCTTACAAAGAAATATTATTTCTCTTGTTTTCTTTCTCTTGTTGGGATTTTGGGATGATTTGCTTCTTCTCCTTGCATCAATATTTATACAAGATGAGGAGGGTTTGGTGAAAGCCACAATTGTTGACAAGGTTTGGTGCCTCCCCTTTTTTACTTCTCACCAACCCAATGTTGACTAACAATCTCCCACTTGAAGACTGATTTCAATCTGTCTTCACACCTTGATCAATGCAGCAGGTCTTCTAGGCTTGTTACTCTAGCAAGCCAACTGAGGTTGCACACAACCTCAACTTATCGTACGACACGGCCTTTGTTAGCATGTCTGCCGGATTCTTACTTCCTGGGATCTTTTCAAGCACCAACACTCCATCTTCCAAAGCTGATCTGATGAAATGATACCGAAGTTGTATGTGCTTCGTCGGAGCATGGTAAACTGGATTCTTTGCCAAATCAATGGCACTCTTACTATCACAGTACAACACATTCTTCTCTTGGTCGCGGCCTAGCTCTCGTAGAAATAATTGTAACCACATCATCTCCTTTGTTGCCTCTGATACCGCAACATACTCAGCTTCACAGCTTGATAGAGCTACAATTTTCTGCAACTTTGAAACCCAACAAATTGCAGTACCACCAAAAGTGTATACATACCCGGATGTGCTCTTCCTACTGTCAATGTCACCTCCATTGTCAGCATCAACATATCCCTGCAATCCCATCTCCGACTTCATGAAACACAACGATAAACTTGGATTTCCCTTTAGATACCTGAAAATCCACTTAACAGCTTCCCAATGTTCCTTGCCGGGATTGCTCATAAACCTGCTAACGACTCCCACTGCATGTGCAATGTCTGGCCTTGTACATACCATCGCGTACATTAGGCTGCCAATAGCAGAAGCATATGGGACTTTATCCATATATGCCATCTCGTCTTCAGTCACTGGGGACTGATCTCTGGATAACCGAAAATGACTTGCCAGGGGAGTACTAACTGGCTTCGCGTCATCCATATTAAACCTCTTGAGGACTTTCTTCACATACTCCTCTTGAGATAACTTAAGACCCTCCTTGCTTCTACTAATTCTCATCCCAAGAATTTGTCTTGCTTCTCCCAGGTCTTTCATCGCAAACTCTTCTTAGAGTTTCGTCTTCAAGTTGTTGATCTCATGCAAGTCTGCTCCCACTATAAGCATGTCATCAACATACAGGAGCAATATCAAGTAGGACTCTTGAAGCCTCTTGAAGTAACAACAGTGGTCAGCCTCACACCTCAAGAAACCAACACCTTTGATGAAGCTGTCAAACCTTTTATACCACTGTCTTGGAGCTTGTTTCAAGCCATACAAACTCCTTTGAAGCTTACAGACCAGATTTTCTTCCCCTTTGACCTCAAAGCCTTCAGGTTGCTTCATGTAGATTTCTTCATCCAAATCACCTTGAAGAAATGCTGTTTTTACATCCATCTGTTGAAGATGTAAGTCTTCCTTTGCTACCAGGCCAAGAACAGTTCTAATTGTCACCAACTTGACCACATGAGAGAATATTTATGTGTAGTCAATGCCTTCGTTTTGTTGGAATCCCTTCACAACAAGCCTTGCTTTGTAACGCTTGCTTCCATTATGTTCTTCTTTTATTCGGTAGACCCACTTGTTGTGCAGTGCCTTTTTTCTCCTTAGGCAACTCAGCTAACTCCCACGTGTGATTGGACATCAACGAGTCCATCTCATCGTTCATTGCAAGCTCCCACTTAATCGATTCATCAACTTGCATTGCCTCTTCATAACATTCAGGCTCGCCTCTATCTGTGAGTAGAATGTAATTGAGCGATGAAGAAAATCTTACAGGTTTCTTGATGATTCTGTTTGACCGTCGCAACTCTGTAACTGGCGTATGTGGGATCTCTTCGGAATCATCATTTTCATCTGCCTCACTATTCTCTTCTTGAGAAATATGTTCTTCTAGTGTTGTCGTATCCTCTTGCAACTCTGGTGCTTGGATATCTCCCAAATCAACAGCTACAAACTCCTTCTTTTCTGAGCTTTCTTTTTGCTTATCCTTGTACAAGGCTCCTTCATTGAACACAACATTCTTGCTGCGGATGATCTTCCGATTTTTGTCATCCCAAAACCGGTAACCGAACTCCGTATTACCATAACCAATGAAGTAACACTTCTTGGATTTTGCATCAAGTTTACTTCTTGCAGCATTATCATCATGAACATAAGCTAAGCAACCAAACAATTTTAGATAAGAAAGATTTACTTTCTTTCCGCTCCAAACTTCTTCAGGGATCTTGAATCCCAATGGAACAGACGGTCCTCTGTTTATTAAGAAGGTTGCGGTATTGATTGCATCCGCCCAAAATGTCTTGGGCAATCCACAATGCAATCTCATGCTCCTTGCACGCTCATTCAAGGTCATGTTCATCCTTTCAGTTATTCTATTTTGTTGAGGCGTTCCAGGAATAGTCTTCACCATCTTTATCCCATTATCAGCGCAGTATCTTCTGAACTCTTCGCTAATGTACTCTCCACCATTATCAGACCTTAGGCACTTCAACTTGAGATTCGTCTCAATCTCAACCATGGCTTTCCATCTTTTGAAAACCGATAACACTTCATACTTGTTCTTCATGAAGTAGATCCACACTTTCCTTGTGGAGTCATCAATAAAGGTCACATAGTAGTACGAACCTCCTACCGATGCGACAGATGCGGGTCCCCACACATCATTGTGCACCAGCTCCAACTTCTCAGATTTTGGCTCCCTACCTTCTTTTGAGAAACTAACCCGTTTTTGTTTTCCAAGGATGCAACTTTCACACATCTCATGATCCACCGTCTTCAGATCCTGAAGCACGCCATTTGCTACCAAAAGCTTCATGCCTTTCTCACTCATGTGTCCCAATCTACAATGCCACAACTTGGTTTGTTTGGAATTCTCGACAACATCAACTGTATCTTGATAACTCATCGTCATATAAAGAGTGCCTCTTTTATGACCTTTAGCAACCACCATAGAACCTTTATTTACTTTCCAGGCTCCACCACCAAAATTGACATTGTGCCCTGTATCATCAAGTTGTCCTACTGAGATCAAATTTCGCATCAACTTTGGCACATGTCTAACCTTTGTGATCTTCCACACGCGTCCATCTGACATCTTCAAGTTGATATCTCCAATACCAACTATGTCCAAAGGTAAACCATCGGCTAGATATACCTTTCCATAATTTACAGCAACATAATTCTCCATAATGTTGTGGTGTGGTGTGGTGTGGAATGATGCTCCAGAGTCAAGAACCCAATAATCGATCGGGCTATCAACATAGGAGATCGATGCTTTGGCGGTGTTTACAGCTGCATCATGAGCTTCACTTTTTCTTGGGGAATCAACAGATACAACCAATGCATCAGCAACTTCATGTGTGACTGCATTGGCTCCGCCTCCCTTGTTGTCTTCCTTCTTCGGTGGTGCCCAACAATTCTTTTTGATGTGGCATGTCTTTCCACAATTCCAGCATTCAGTAGGCTGATTGAATTTGGAATGACTTCTTCCATTTCTTGACTTTGATCTGCCTCTATTCCGGTTGTTTCTGTCTTGGTTTCTGCCTCTATTTTCCACGTTGAAAGCAGAGCTCGTTGATGTTTCGCCAGAGTCTATCCTACGAACTTCTTCTGCAAGGATACGATCTCGAACATCATTTCATTTAAGCTTTTGAGTACCCACAGAATTACTAACCGTTGCCCTCATTGGCTCCCTACTATTTGGCAGAGATGCCAGCAAAATCAGTGCTCGCACTTCATCATCAAACTCAATTTCAACGGATGATAATTGGTTGACAATCGTGTTGAACTCGTTCACATGTGCTGCAACAGGGCCACCTTCTTCCATCTTCAAGTGGAAGAGTTTCTTCATGAGAAATACCTTGTTATTTGCTGAAGGTTTCTCATACATATATGAGAGAACTTTCATGAGCCATTCTGTGGTCTTCTCATTCGCAACGTTGTGAGCAACGTTTTTCGACAGTGTTAACCTAATAACACCCAGAACCTGTCTGTCAAGGAGATCCCACTCTTCCTGATCCATCTTCTCAGGCTTCTTGCTCAGTGGTTGATGAAGCTTCCTTCCGTACAGATAATCTTCGATTTGCATTCTCCAAAATGCATAATCTGTACCGTCAAATTTCTCGATACCGTGTGCCGAACCATCTTCGCCTCCCATTGTTTCTGATTATTTTGCGACTCACCGTGTATTTGAACACCTCCGTCGACAAACCGATGCCGCCGACAAAATTTCACTATTCACAAATTCACTATTCACGTGAACAGTAACATCGCATGAAATTTGACCGAAATCACCCAACCCGCGCTCTGATACCAGTTGTTAGGAAATAATGCCAAATTTTCGATCGTCAATTCAGAATTATGAGAACAATAAGACACACACACAATTTGTTAACGGAGTTCGACCAACTTTGCCTACGTCTCCGGACCTACTGCAGATCTTTTATTATTATCTGGAAATTTTACAACACTCTCAACTCATACACGAACCCAAACTTATCCTTTCATATAATTTTCTTACAAAGAAATATTATTTCTCTTGTTTTCTTTCTCTTGTTGGGATTTTGGGATGATTTGCTTCTTCTCCTTGCATCAATATTTATACAAGATGAGGAGGGTTTGGTGAAAGCCACAATTGTTGACAAGGTTTGGTGCCTCCCCTTTTTTACTTCTCACCAACCCAATGTTGACTAACACCATATAGACACCGAAATAATTTCGGTTCGGTTTCGGGTAATTCGGGTAGAGAGGTTTATGAATCGGAAAATATATGAACCCTTCGGATCTTAATTGACTCTGGTTCGGTTTCGGGTATTTTTTACTCGAAATGTCTAAAATATGCCCGAAAATCTGAAAATATACCCGAAAACCTTAAAATTTACTCGAAACCCGAAATTATATCCAAACACTAGAAAATTTACCTGAAAACCAAAACAAAACTAAAGAAAGTCTACCTTATAAAGAGAGAAGGGGTGCTCTCCAGCTTTGACACTTGTGCCCCCCTCATTGGTCAAATTTTTTTGTTTTTTATTTTTTCACTAAATTCAATATTAAAAAACCATAATAACTTTAAAAACCTTCCAACTTTTATTTAATTTACAAATATATAAAAACCTTTTTAACTTACTCACAATAATTTTTTGTTAAAAAACTTATTTACAATAATTACGTCTTTAACACAATCTTTGCAAAATTCATTGTATTTTAAAGTAAAAACAAATAACTAAAACAAGTCTAAATTCATGCTATTCATATATCTAAAATATATCTACGAAAAACGAGAAGACAAAATTAACTTAAAACATTTAATATATATAAAGAAAAAAATATATAAATACCCACTCAATGGTTGATATTCTATTCATATAACAAATTCAATCTAAATTCAAAGTTATGTTAAATTGTTCTTTTAAATAAGTGCCGATTCTTTTAATTATGTTATTTATAGATTTTATCTTATGGCTGCACAAGAAGGAAATTTGGCAACTTTTTGGCATGCAAACAGTCTAACATATGAAATATTTGTTTAGGATAAAAAAATACGACTAAGAGGAAAGAGCACCGACAAGACATTTAACATTCATTCATCAACATGTGAGCTAAATTATCTACGAATTTACCTTATAAAGAGTGAAGGGGCTCTCTCCAAGGTTGACACTTGCCCCCCCCCCCCTTATTGGTCAAAATGTTTTTTTTTTTTGTTCTTTCATTTTTTCAAGATTAATAACACTTTCAAAACCTTCCAACTTCTATTGTACCACCTTCTATCTAATTTAAAAATATATAAAAACCTTTTCAACTTACTTACAATATTTTTTTGCCAAATTCATTGTCACACATTCTAACTTACTTACGTCTTTAACACAATTCTTGCCAAATTCATTGTATTTTAAAGTAAAAAAAATAACTAAAACAAGTCTAAACTCATGCGATTCATATATCTAAAATGTATATACGAAAAACGAAAAGACAAAATTAACTTAAAATATTTAATATATATATATATATATATATAAACAAATACAAATACCCACTCAATGGTTGCTATTCTATTCATATAATAAATTCTATCTAAATTCAAAGGTATGTTAAATTTTTCTTTTAAATACAAACTTAACATATGTATTATGTATATTATTGCAAGTGTTGATTTTTTAAGTATGTTATTTATAGCTTTCATCTTATGGTTGCACAAGAAAGAAAGTTGGCTACTTTTTGGCATGCAAACAGTCTAACATATGACGAGTTTCTTACAATATTTTCTTAGGATAAAAAAACACGACTAAGAGGAAAGACCACCAATAAGACATTTAACATTCATTCATCAGCATGCATGTGAGCTATATTATCTACGAATAATGATAAATCACAAAAGAAATTATGAGCTATGAAGTTATTCGAACCGTTCGAAGCGTTACACATAATTTTTTCAAAGAAAGTTGTTATGCTATAAGACTCTTTGATGGTGATAAATAATTATATGAATCAATGGCCGCATCAGAGCATGGTGGTAACACATAGAGAATGGTTTCGAAGTTTGGGGAAGACGGATGAAAAACCTAGAAAAGAAGGCAAATAGATTACAAGAAGATGAAAGTCAAACAGTTTTATTTGTAAACACACATGGGTTCATCACAATATTATAAACTCATTGTTTTATTTTATATATTTATTTTAGTTTAATAAAAAGAAATTAGGTTGTACTTGTTAACAAATTCATCAAATGGCCTCTATCTCGAATTAGGTTGTACTTGTTAAACTAAAAAAAAAATTAATCATATTTTACAAAACACAAATTAGAAAATATATATAACATATAAACAAGGCTCTTCCAGCGATGATTCGTTTTGGAATAGAAATGATCGCGAATTCAATCTCCGGAATTACAAGGAGCAAGACTAAAGGTTTCGGACGAGGAAAGGAGAAAGAGAGGCGCTTAAGGAGCCGAAGAAGAAGATTCTTAATCGGACGGAGACATGCCATCTTGCTTCAATGGGGCATGCGTCGTCGGGAAAGGGGCATCACCAGGCGGGTCCGGTGAAGATGAGTTTAGGTTCGATGGCTAATCAGAGTCAGCCCCAGCAACATCAAGCGCAAGGGCAACATGTATTTACCGGTGGTGGAATGGCTGCATCGCCGTTTATGCTAGGGAACCAATACCATACGGTTTATGTAACTAGAATGTTAGGGAATCCAGCTTTAGCAGTAGCAGCCGGAGGAGGTTACATATATCCGATGTTGGCGAGTGCTCTAACCCATGGTGGGTTGAGCCATGATTTGTTGCAGTCGAGCCAGATGGGTGGTATTGGTGAGCCATGAGTTGGTGATGGTCTATCAGTTCTGGGATCTTACTTTAGAGGTCAGAGCCTGCCTAATGCTTATCCTGATTCGGATACCGGGAAAATAAGGAATGGTAAAGATTCGGATGCTGGCGGCTCGTCTCATGGCTACTCAAACTATTCATGGTACGCTCTCGCTGTAATCTCTTGTGTTTTATAGCAACGCATGTGCTCGTATTGTGGTTTAAATGTCTTTGGATAAGCATATGTTGCATGATTCATAATAGGAGCGTATGTATTTGGCTTAATGAATAGATATAATGGATTACGACTTTGTAGTAGTAATCAGAATATCAGCTGACATGATGTTTCTCTAGATCTGCATTTATTACGAAGAATTTTTTAAAAAAGAAACACCAAAAAAGTTTTAAATAAAAATAGGGAGTTACTTAAATAGCATAGAAATTAGGTAAAATGACTAGACTAATCAACAACTCTTTTTTATTACTGAAATATTTTTCATACCCATGATGTCCTTCTAAGCATTTGATAACAAAAACGTAATTACAGAAATGCCATTACTTTTTTTCCACATCAGCGAAAAAACAGGCGCGACGCCTACGTGGCATAAAAACTGCCTACGTGTATTATGAAAATATGCCGCAAAAATTTCTCGCTGTAGTGACGGCCGACTTACAGGACGAGCGGCTGATTTAAAAGAACGGCTGACTTATTAGTTGGTAGGCTGATTTATATTCATAAGTCAGCCATATGTTACGGCAGACTTATATGAACCTCGACCGACTTATGAATTTTCGGCTGACTTAGGAGTACACGACACGGCTGATTTATATTCGGACGACCGACTTATTGCTATGACATGGCCGACTTATTGTTGTCCGGCTGATTTATCGTAAATCCGGCTGAATTATTTGGCTGATTTATTTAGCAACGGCATACTTATGCGGGTTAATTGTGGCTGACTTATCTTAAATCAGCCGTAATAAGACCGATTTACTTAAAAGTCGGCCTAATTACAGCTGACTAATTAGCAAAAGATTAATTACTGTAATAGTATGCTATTGACGACTGACTTATATGATGTAGCGGATGACTTATGTTTTCCACCTGATTTATGTGTTTTGATGGCTGATTACAGGAAACTTTATTAATTACTTAAATAGTATTTTAGTGGCGACAGACTTATAGTTTTGTTTGATGGCTGATTTTACATGGCTGATTTATAAGTTCGTTTGATGGCATGTTTCCATGTCAGCAAAATAAAGATTACACATCAGCTATGAACACATACATTATTAGGTTTAGCCGCCGTCAGCCCTTTTCTTCGTCGTTGTTCTTCATCTTCTCCATTCTTCATCATTTTACAATATTTTCGATCTTTATACCAAAACTAAATTTCGGAGAGGATGGATTCGATAATAATTATTTGCGGTACATGGGTTCTCAAAAATCGATATGTATTCAACGCCGACAAGAGAGGGTGTAAAGTTCTACAAGTTAACGAAGAGACAACCTACAACAATCTTGTGGATATGATAATGGAAGATTATGGGTTGGAGTCGCAAAGCTGTAAGATTCAGCTGAGTTACATGTTCTCCAACAAGATTTTGAAAAAAATGTCGCATGATACTCCACCGGTTTATGTCTGTAATTCTCGAAAATTTCTAGGTTTTCAAATGCTAAGGAAAAGCGATCAGCTACGTCTTTGTGTAGAAGTTATAGAGAATGAGGATTGCGAAGTTAGTCAGAAGGTCAAAGCGGTGGACAAGATGAAACGGCCATTCAGTCATGTCTCAAAACAAGAATTTAAAGAAGAATGTAACGAAGAATACATTGGAAGTTATGAAGATGATGGTGTTTACAAAGACAAAGTTGAAGATGAAGAAGATGTGTGTAATCGAGGAAAATCTATGGATATATGCGAGGACAAAGACGAAGTTGAAGATGAAGAAGATGGTGAATTTGACAGCAGATTTGATATGATTGACGACCCGGATGGTGCATCATCTGATGATGATAACTTTAGTTTATATGGGAAGCCTCGAAAAGACGATGAAGATTCACCGACGTTGCCTCCTAAGAAGAGACCTCAGAATATTGCGATGAACGAATCGAAAGGATCTGGTGAGTTTCTCAAGTTTGAGATGGAGTCTCTAAATATCGTTGTAGGCCAGCGATACGAGACAAAAAAAGATCTAGAGATACGACTGAAACTTCTTACACTGAGGGATCGATTTGATTTTGATGTACCAATATCGAATGCGGAAACGCTCATTGTTCGGTGTTGGGTAAATGGATGTAGCTGGAGAGTTCGTGCTTCTACAAAAGGAAAATCCCCAGAATTCTATGTTCGTATCTACGATTCAGAACACACATGTTCTGTAACTGAGCGTTCTAATCGATCCCGACAAGCAACACCGGATATTTTGGGACTCTTATACAGGGATTTTCTCGGCGACATTGATCCGTCAGTTCTACCTAGACATGTCGGAGTAGCTATCAATAAGAATTTTGGTATCAAGGTAATACAATCAATTTCAGCTGATTTATTAGTACGAAGCGGCTGATTTATTAGTACGAAGTGGCTGACTTAAATGTACGATGCGGCTGACTTATATGTACGATGCGGCTGACTTATATGTACGATGCGACTGACTTAAATGTACGATGCGGCTGACTTATATACGATACGGCCGACTTAAATGTACTATGCGGCTGACTAATATATACGATGCGGCCGACTTATAACTGATTTTTTTTTATGATTATAGATGGATTCACTACAAGAAATATGAGTATTAATAGCATCGGACGATAGCGTTTATTACAGTTCTGCTATTGTATACGGACACAGATTTTTTTCATAGCGTTTATTATTATATAACGCTATATTTGTTATCGCGGCAAAATAAAATTTTTAGCCGCGTAAATTTACCATTGCAGATCCAAAATTCAACGCTATCTTACATCTAAAATATCTCAAACTTTTAGTCAAAATAAAAATATCCCAAACTCTCCCTTTCTTCCTTGTTTCAGTGATTGGAACTCCTCAAGCGAGGATCTGCAGAGCAGAATTAGCGTACATGCAGCTCGGATTTCGATTTGGGCCCGATGTAATCTCTGGTGAATCGAGAAATCAGGTTAGTTTCTGGAGCCAAAGCTCGAAATTGAAGGAGATCGGGATCCGGTGCTCTCCTAGATCTTTCAAATTCGAAGCCATCGTCTCCAATCAAGTCCCGTTCTCTTGGTTATATTCCCCTGAGTGAATCTTTCGAGCATCGAATTGTTCTTTTCCTCTTTTTTTTGTTTTGATTTTTTGGGATTTTCTTCTCCGGTACGAGGTTTTCGGTGAGGGGACTATGGGCACGTCGTTCAAGTCTCGACTTGGTTGGTGCTCACATCAATGTCTTTACAGGTGAATGGACACAGAAGGTAACCCATCTTTTTGGCATACTTAATGATCTTCTTCTTCATTACGTTGAGGAACTTTGCTTCCACAAAATAATTGTTCTATTTTGTCTGTCACCCAAATTTTGAATGGTAGTGTCTTCTGGGTATAGTTTATCCGGTAAGAAAACCGATTCCAATCGCCGAGCGAGTGACCCGTCGAGTTTCCCAAGGCCAAGCGGATACATATCTGCTCCATGGGTTAATAATAATGGATCTAAAGCTGTTAAATTTCCGTCTAGCTCCGAGCAGGAAATTCGAAATTCGAGTTTCGATAGTGTTTTTACTGTAAGTAGATATAGAAGGGATAACGATTCTGGCAATAGAGCTGTAGATGATGATGGTTATAGACGCCAAAGAGGGATGCTAGATTCAGGGAAAGACAAAGGAATATGGAGAGGGAGGAGAAGCAATACGATAGAAGCAGAGAGCACTGTACCAGAACATGAGCTGCAAAGGCTTAGGAATGTAGCTTTGAGAATGGTTGAGAGAGTAAAAGTAGGTTCTGCAGGAATTACACAGGCGCTTGTCGAAGCCATTCACGTGAAGTGGGAGGTTGATGAAGTGGTGAAGCTGAAATTTAAAGAGCCCTTTTCTCTTAATATGAAGAGAACTCACGAAATTTTGGAGGTCAGATTTGAATCTGTCAATAAAGGAATGATCTTTATGCAGAATTTTTAATAATGTGTTTGCTTTTTGTCGGTGTGGTGTAACAGAAGAAAACCGGGGGTTTAGTGATATGGAGGTCAGAATTACTTTGCTTCCACAAAAGAGTTATCCACTGAGGCCAGAATTAATCGAGAGCACATATTGGCTGTACAAAGCTACCAGAGATCCTAGGTAGGCAATTTAATTGATTAGCTTTTTCAATTCTTATACTTCATCATATGATCGGTTTTTTAAAAAAATTGGTTCGGAGAAGTTCAAAGACACCTTCTTCTTTTTCTACAGGTATCTTGATGCAGGACGTGACTTCCAATGTTACAACAAACACATGCTTTCCAGTGTTACAACAAACACATGCTTCTTGCCTTGGAGTTTGAATTACATAAAGTACATTGACATTATGTAATTTTCTCTTGATTTTACGATAAATGGAACTTTTTTTAATATATTGACTATTCAGACAACATATGAGAAATAACAATATCTGAAAATGAACAACAAAAAAATTACAAAAAAACGAATGCTATTGTAAACCTACATATAACAATTATGATCATTGATTTATAGTTTACGGTATATAGAATTTAGGGTATAAGGTATATGATTTGTAATATATAAGTTTTTGAAAAAAATAAAAAATAATAATTATGTATTGAATATTTGATTTAGGGTTTAGGGTATTGGAGTATAGAATTTATTGTGTGAAATATAATTTCTTTGTAATTTCCCAACTAACAATAGAATATACAATAAATATTTATCTCATATGTATAACATAATATATATAAAACAAATTTTTAAGATAAACCTAAAAAATTAAGTGTTGAATATTTGATTTAGGGTTTAGGGTATTGGCGTTTAGGGTTTAGGTTATGTTGATTTAGGGTTTAAGATTTAAAATATAATTTCTTTGTAATTTCCGAAAACATATTTTTCCTATTTGTCAATTAGAAAAAATAAAAGTATAAGTCTTAAATATTTGATTTAGGGTTTAGATCATTGGAGTGTAGGGTTTATGATTCACACTTGAAACATATTTTTCCTATTTGTCGATTAACAAAAGAAAATACAATAAATTATTGTTTCATACTAAAAACATAATAGTCTTCATTTAGTGTTTATGGTTACGATTGAGTGTATAGTGTTTAGGGTATAGGATATAATTTATTTGTTATTTGTTAAATAACAATAGAATATATAATAAAATTTTGTCTTATATTTATATATATATATATAAAATAAATTTTAAAGATAAAACCAAAAGAAAGAATTAAGTGTTTATTATTGATTTTATTTAGTTAGTGTTTAGGGTATAGATTATGTTCATTTAGGGTATAAACTATTTATGTTATGTTGTGAAATTACCAAATGAAAATTAAAATGATTGTCAATGATTGAAAAAGATTACAAAATCTTTGCAAAAATGATTACAAACATACAAACCCTATAAACTAATGTTAAGTTACTAAGTATTTCATCTATAGTTTAGTGTCACACAACATTTGTTATATAATTTTTGTTTTTAATTTTTTTGTAAACTCCAAAATTATATATTATTATGAAAGTAAATAATTTATCATAAACTCAATGATATAAAATATTTTCGAAATTAAAACTGTAAATAAAACATATTAAATATTGTTTTATTTAGGATATGAAAAAATAAATAAACATTTAGAAAATGAGAACCTATGGAAAGATATCACTTGGATCGATGACGTGGCATAATATTAAACCGTTGGATCTTACTTTTTTTCTTTCACATATCGATCCTACGCTTCCTCGTCTCACCTCTCAGCTCTCTCTCTCTCTCTCTAAACCCTCTCTCTAAACCCTAAACGAAGGACGATGCCGGAACTTTTAAGAATTTTGAGTTGAAGGATTAAAGAGATGAACAGAGGAAAAAGGAATCTGAAACAAGAGGCGTCAGAGCAGGATTTCACGCTTGAACAATGAACCGACAAGTCGGCGGAGGAGGACAGCGGCTGAGATCCGCTAGACCCACCACAATTCACGATTGCGCTCACTCCGGCGACCTCATCGCCTTGCAGAGATTGCTCAAAGACAATCCTTCTCTTCTCAATGAACGCAATCCCGTCGTATGATTCTCCTCCATTTCTTGCGACCTTTTTTTTTTTTTCCTCCTGAATCTAAATCCGATTTGGGTCTGTGTTGAAAATTCGTCCAAATCGCCTTAAGACGTGGCAAAGTTTGAGCTTTTGGTTAAAAAAAATTCAAACTTTTGTCTTGTTATTGAATTGGTTTTGATTGGAATTGCAGATGTATCACACGCCACTTCATGTTTCTGCTGGTAATGGAAATGTTGATATAGTCAAGTATCTCCTCGATTGGGCAGGATCCGAGAAAGTTGAGTTGGAAGCAATGAATACTGTAAGCCTGATTTTTGTTTTCTTCTCTCCCTCTCTGATTCTTCAGTTTTGGAGATTTTGATCTTGTATTACTCTCTATTCAATGTGTTCTTCAGTATGGTGAAACTCCATTGCACATGGCAGCCAAGAACGGCAGTAATGAAGCTGCAAAGCTACTCCTTGACCGTGGTGCTTTTATAGAAGCTAAAGCCAGCGTAAATTTCCCTCTTTCTCTAGTTATCTTGTAATGTGGAAGTTTCTGCTCTGATAAGACAGTAGCTTGGACTGATTTTGGTTTATGCAGAATGGTATGACACCATTGCATCTTGCGGTATGGTACTCAATTACCTCGAAAGACATCTTGACTGTTAAGACACTGCTCGATAATAACGCAGATTGCAGTGCAAAAGATAATGTACCATCCTCTTTTGGTAGTGGAATAAGAAGAGGCTTTGCTTTGAGTATGATACAGATCCGTATTATCAAGCTCTAGATCTTAAAGTTAAGGTAAACCTCGTTTCATTAGGCTTTAAGGTTTTGATATTGCTTTACGACGATTTAAGTGATTTTCATTTCTATAGGATTATGCTTCTTCTACTGAAGTTGACGTTTTCTCTCCAGTCAGCCATACTCTTTTCAATCCCTCAGACATTATAGAGAAAGTAAGTGCTAATGCCGTAGTCTTGATCGAGTTATTGTAGATTTTCCACTCGCAATTTTTTGAGTAACCATGATTTGATATCCCACTCGCAATTTTTTGAGTAACCATGATTTTTTTTATTATTGCAGGAGTTACCTGATTTTGTTGATAATATCGAAGAAGTTTCAAAAATTGGAGGTCCAAGAGTGTGGAGAGAATTCACAAGTATATATACAAGAGTTGTATGAAATTATCTTTTAATTTTGTATTTTTATTTTGTAATATAGGTTTTTTTTAATCACGGTTTCATATAAATATAATAAAATATGGTATTTTCTTTTTTAATATGTCAAATTATCTAAAACCAAAAAATAAAATCCCAATAAATCGTAATTTAAATATAATTTATTGGAAAATTATAGAAATACAAATACATGAATCAATCATATATTTTGAATGCTATAGTAAAATTACTAAAAATGCTATGAAAATCGTTCAATTAATAACGAAATACAATTGCTATTATAAAATATATACGATTGCATAGAACAAAACGCTATATTAGATGAATACACGATAGCAATGACAAAAACCGCTATCTAAAGTGTCCGACCTATAATGACGGGCGCTGTCAGAGCGTTTTAGGAAACGCTATGATAGTTGAATCATAGCATTTAACAGCCGCTATTAATACCCATATTTCTTGTAGTGATTACTGGAAGAGCCATATGACGTTAAGATGTGCAAGACAGATCGATTTGGGGACTCCTGAGAAGGGGTTTGAAGATTTACCTTCGTACCTTCACATGATAAAAAGGGGAAATCCGGGTACAGTTACGCGTCTTCATATTGATGATTGCGGAAGATTCAAGTATTTGTTCATTGCATTTGGTGCGACCTTGAATGGATTTGCTTTTATGCGTAAAGTAGTCGTTGTCGATGGTACATTTCTCCATGGAAAATACAAAGGGACGCTACTTACAGCAACAACTCAGGATGGTAATTTTCAGATTTTCCCAATAGCGTTCGGTGTGGTTGACACTGAAAATGATGATTCTTGGCAATGGTTTTTTACGCAACTTAAAATTGTTATTCCTGGCGATAAGGGTCTTGCGATCATCTCGGATAGGCATAAATCAATTGGGAAAGCAATTGAGAATGTGTATCCGTTGGCGGCTCGTGGAATTTGCACGTACCATTTATATAAGAACATTTTGGTACGGTTCAAAGGTGGAAGTTTGTTCCGTATGGTGAAGAAAGCTGCAAAGTGTTATAGAAGAGCTGAATTTGATGAGGTCTTCGATGAGATTGAAGCGTGTAATCCTGAACTTCATGGCTACCTCCAAAGAGCGGATGTTAGAATGTGGTCACATGTTTATTTCCCGGGCGATAGATATAATTTGACGACAATAAATATAGCGGAATCAATGAACAAAGTTCTTTCACATGCTAGAAGTTTCCCAATTGTTCGACTCTTAGAATCGATAAGGTCAATGATGATGAGATGGTTTGCTGAGCGGCGAGAAGATGCAAGGACGATGAAAACAACGCTTACCCGTGGTGTTGAAAAATTGTTGGAGGTAATTACGTTACATAGTTGATTGATTCTTATCATTTGTACCAGCCGAGATTTAATAAAAAAAATTCTTGATAACAGGTCTGTGTGAGTGGTGCCAAACTTGCGGCGGTACAAATGATTGATTCTTATCATGTACAAGTTACATGCGGATCATCGTTGCATGTTGTGAATTTGGATGCGAGAAGATGCACTTGCCGTCGTTTCGACATCGAGAAATTACCCTGCGTACATGCAATCGCAGCTGCCGAGACGAGGACGAGGAATGTTTCTCGTATCTCACTGTGTAACCCATACTATTACCGAGATTATTTGGTTAACGCCTATGATGGTTCAGTTATGCATGTAGATTCGGCGCTCCGTATTCCAGAACATGTAGCTAAACAAGTGTGCATGCCCCCAGTTGTTCGTCAACAACCTGGAAGACCTAAGAACTCAAGATTTCAATCATGTTTGGAAAAGGCAAGTGAGAAGAAACGCCCCAGAAAACAACACACTTGTTCTCGTTGTAATCAGGGTGGGCATAATGCGAAAACTTGTAAAACTTAACGATGATTGGTAGATGACAAATCGGCCATAAAGGACGGCCATATTATGTTTCTCTCGTAAATCAGCCACAACAGTGTCTGGTATGGTTTATAAATCAGCCATTACGGTGTTTAATAAGTCGGCCATAATAGATAATAAATCGGCCATCAAGTTGTATGAATGTTTTGGAAACCAAAAAGATGAAAAATTTGAATTTTCTAAAACGAAAGACTAAAAAAAAACAAAAAAATTTGAATTTTCAAACGATTTGAATTATAATTCAATTTGGGCGTTAATATCGACGAAATTGAGGTTCCCCACCTAAACTTTTTGTAATCTCGAGACACCGCGTGCATCCCTATGTTTCTCTCGTAAATCAGCCACAACAGTGTCTGGTATGGTTTATAAATCAGCCATTACGGTGTTTAATATGGTTCGTAAATCAGCCATACCTCAAATTGGTCAGTTGTAAATCAGCCACACCTCAAATCTGTGTTTCAAGGTTTAATTAATAATTTTATTTCAATATTTAGTAATTTTAAGTCTTACATCAACAATGGGTTATATATGTAAGATTTACACTTCTTGTATGTTTATTCTTATCATGTTCATCTCAAAACCTAAACCATGTCAAAATCTTTATATATATAGTAACAACATAATCCTTACCATGTCTTATCTATATGACTAACTATATTAGACTTAAACCCTAAACCCTACATTACTTGTTTTGTAGTAACTATGTTATCATAGATAACAAAACAAATCCCCTAATTCAATGTAAAACTCGTAATCCCATAAATTCAAAAATATTTGTTTGATAAGTCGGCCATAATAGATAATAAATCGGCCATGAAGTTGTATGAATGTTTTGGAAACCAAAAAGATGAAAAGTTGGAATTTTATAAAACGAAAGACAAAAAAAAACAAAAAAATTTGAATTTGTAAACGATTTGAATTATAATTCAATTTGGGCGTTAATATCGACGAAATTGAGGTTCCCCACCTAAACTTTTTGTAATCTCGAGACACCGCGTGCATCCCTATGTTTCTCTCGTAAATCAGCCATAACAGTGTCTGGTATGGTTTATAAATCAGCCATTACGGTGTTTAATATGGTTCGTAAATCAGTCATACCTCAAATTGGTCAGTTGTAAATCAGTCACACCTCAAATCTGTGTTTCAAGGTTTAATTAATAATTTTATTTCAATATTTAGTAATTTTAAGTCTTACATCAACAATGGGTTATATATGTAAGATTTACACTTCTTGTATGTTTATTCTTATCATGTTCATCTCAAAACCTAAACCATGTCAAAATATTTATATATATAGTAACAACATAATCCTTACCATGTCTTCAACAATGGGTTATATTTGTAAGATTTACAATTTTTGTATGTTTATTCTTAGGGATATCATCTTCATTATATGTTTGAATTCGTAATCCTACATTACATATTTGAATTCGTAAACCCTAAATCATACATTATATGTTTTAATTCTTGAATTCGTAAACCCCAAAAATACTTGTATCATAAGTCGGCCATAATAGATGACAAATCGGCCATAAAATTGTATGAATGTGTTGGAAAGCGACGTCATTTTGGTCATTTGGGGGAAAAAACTTATATTAGGGTTCTAGATCACTCTGACACCGGGTTTGAGAGTTTGGGGAATTTAGAGCGAGAAAAAGACGAGTCGATTCGAATTCGGAAATTGTGAGCATGGGTGATCAAGGAAGAGGGTTCCCGACGCAATGTAGATGTGGTGAACGTTGTAGATTGCTTACATCAAAAACGGTGACGAACCCATGAAGACTATTTCATACTTGTCGATTTGGAGATGAGGTAATGATGCAATTGGTTTCGATTTAGTGTTTATAATGATGCAATTGGTTTCGATTTAGTGTTTATATTATTGTGTGTATGGTGTAGAAGAATCGCTATCACTTGTTCAAATGGACGGACGAATCAATGGTTGAAGAGATTGAGGATATGAAATCGAAGATTGATGATCTTGAAAGTGCTTCATTCACCTTCGAAAAGGGATTACAAGCATGTAACTCTGAAATAGAGACTCTAAAAATGGAGACTCAGACTTGTGAAGCAGTGGTATGTGGTTTTGAGAAAGAGTTAAGAAGTTTTGAAAAGGAGATAGACGATTGCAAAATGGAGCTAAGGGGTTAGAAGAACATGGTTGTGTGTGTTGTGGTGATGGTCATTTTGTACAAGTTGTTTATGTAACGTTATAAATCGGCCACTATTAGTTTCGACTTTATTTATAAATCGACCATAACTAGTTTGTTCAAAATGAATAAGTCAGCCATCATGCGCATCACTTGCTAAAATAACGTACATAAATCGGCCATCACTAGTATGTTCAAAATAGATAAATCGGCCATCACTAGTTTGTTCAAAATACATAAGTCAGCCATAATGCTAAAATAACGTATATAAATCGGCCATCACTAGTTTGTTCAAAATACATAAGTCACCATAATGCTAAAATAACGTACATAAATCGGCAACCACTAGTTTGTTCTAATAATTAGTTAAATTGTGCATACATGTCAGGTGCCTCATCAAAAATCTCCGCAGCCATCTTTAACCGTAAGGGCTGCATATTTCTGTCACTGAGGCCTTCAAAAGAGACACCAAGCGCAAGACACTCGATATACTTCAACGCATACACACCACAATTACCAGGGTTTAGGTTTTGTGGGATGCCTTTCTTCCTTCTAAACGAGAACTGCTTAGAGCTTACCTTTCGAATTTCAGGAGGAATGACTTCGTTCAAAAGTGCAGGTATCATTCGCATGAACGGCCTAGCTGTTTCCATAATTTTCTTGTCATGTGCGGGTGTTTCTTCTCCAATGATGCTATCATAAGCAACTATCTTCTCATTCACCAAATCAATGTGCAACGCTATCCAGTGATTGCCTCCAACTTGGTAAATTAATACAAGTGATCAACATCGTAGATCCACCTTTTATGGGTCGGCATGTCAGCAGAAAGCAAACCGTTTGCTAAATCAAGATACCCATCTTTGAATTTCCAATTCTTAGGATTGATGTTGAACTGCGCATACTCATTCATCCACATACTGATGAACCATTGGTCGACAAAAGCAATTCGATCAGTGTGGAAAGGGCATGGAACTTGAAGGTACCTTTTCCGGAGGACTCTCATAAACGAAGACAAGTGCTGTAAAAACAATATCAATAAGTCAGCCATCATGTATCAATAAGTCAGCCATCATGTATCAATAAGTCAGCCATCAAGTATCGATAAGTCAGCCATCATGTATCAATAAGTCAGCCATCATGTATCAATAAGTCAACCATCATGTATCTATAAGTCAGCCATCAAGTATCGATAAGTCAGCCATCAAGTATCGATAAGTCAGCCATCAAGTATCGATAAGTCAGCCAAAAATATTTTTACTTACATAATCATACAACCATCCGTAATTAGTGCCGGAAGGCCAATCTTTTCGCGGAGTGATGAGAACCCTGTAGAACTCAATTTCTGGAGGCGCTTGTCCAAGTGGAGTAGACCTAATGAATAAACAAACAAACAATTATATTCAAATAGTGGTAGATAACTCAATCAGAAATTAATCACTGTACATACTCAAATGGATGGAGGTAATTTAAAAGTGTCTCCAGTTTAGTCTGATCAACTGGCTTTAGTGGATCGTAGATTGTTGGTGAAGGAACCAGACCCTTCATCATACACGTCAATCCATCGTTTCCAATACACGGATACGGTGGTGGTGGCGGAAACATTTTATTCAGCGGGATACCACCTTCATCTAGTTTCGTAATAGCACCATGAATCGCGTCTATTGCATTTTCCAGTAATGAATGCCTAACCCTATCCTCTTCAGTATCAAATCCATCAGATTCAGACATCAACTGGTTCTCTTCTTCCTGAACTTGCTCTGTTATATCAACCACTTCACTATCAGCTTCCTGCCTCTCAATGGTTGGTTTCATCATCTTTTTATTCGCCTCGGCTTTATCCTTCACTTCTTTCTCATTCTTCTCACCATTATTTTTCTTCTCTTCTGCCTCTTTCTTCCCATTGATTTTCTTCTTCTCTTCTCCTTCTTTCTTCTCATTGATTTTCTTCTTCTCTTCTCCTTCTTTCTTCTCATTGATTTTCTTCTTCTCTTCTCTTTCTTTCTTCTCATTGATTTTCTTCTTCTCTTCTCCTTCTTTCTTCTCATTGATTTTCTTCTTCTTCTCTTCTCCCTCTTTCTTCCCATTGATTTTCTTCTTCTTCTCCATTTCCTCAAACTCCTTACCCAAATTGCGGATCGGCTGTATAAAGTAAAGAAAATAAATTAAAGGATGCGTATTGATTTAAGAAATTACTATGCATTTTTTAACTTACCCGACTAGTGAACTCTTGATCTATCCCAATCTTCGAGTTGCCATCTTTAAACATGGATTGGTTTATTTCACCAATTACTATGCGCTCTTTCATCTCCTTAAATTTTTTCTCCAACGTCCCAACTCTGTCTTCAACAGAAGTTATTCTATGACCATACTTTTCGTCAACTTTTGTTTCAAGCCTACTTTCTATACCTCCAACCATTCCGCCAATGTTTTTCTCCATATCATCAAACCTTGTGCATAGTTTCTCCACCATTTGCATAAGGCCAGTGACATACACATTATTATCGAAATCTTGAGAGTCATCCTTCTCATCTGCTAGTTTTTCACTATCATCAGCCTTTTTCTTCTTTTTCTTCTTCTCCATTTCTTCCACAACAGCTACATGACTTTCTTGCTTTTTGCGTTTCTTAGTCTCATTCACATCCCAATAACCTTCAACAAACTTATCTTCAAGTATGTCGACTATCAAGTTATGGAGTTCTACGTCATCATCTTTACCTTCCCACTTAGGATATATCTCATCCTCCGACTTCATAATCATCTTCCTAACACGGACCTACAAACATTAATAAGTCACCCATCAAGTATCAATAAGTCAGCCATCAAGTATAAATAAGTCAGCCATCAAGTATCAATAAGTCAGCCATCAAGTATCAATAAGTCAGCCATCAAGTATCAATAAGTCAGCCATCAAGTATCAATAAGTCAGCCACCAAGTATCAATAAGTCAGCCATCAAGTATCAATAAGTCAGCCATCAAGTATCATTAAGTCAACCATCAAGTATCATTAATTCAGCAAGAAAATACATGGCCATGCTGTGCAATCTCCTGACTAATAACAGATTCTAAACTTGAGCGTGTACGGACTCCACCCCATCGAAGGAATGGTACTTCATTCAGATCTCTTATTCTCCCAAAACGCTCTCCAAACACCTTAACTGATTCATATGCCCAAAACAGTAGCGCGTGCACGCAACCGTTAACGGAATATGAATTTCCTTCAAACTGAACAACCTTAACACCATCAATGAGGTATTGAAATGCAACTCGACCCCATGGATAATTCTGAATGTCTTCATCTTTGAAGACTCTTTTTGCACTTTCTAGAGGTAGTATAGAATTATGATGTAACCCATGAATTCCCATGTGTAGAATACATAACAACCCCAACATTTTTCGTTTTTCAAGACTCCATGGATGACACGTAGCTAATACCAAAGCCAGTTCATCATACTTTGGTCCAAGCCCTTTCGGAACACCCAACTCTGCCCAGAAATCTGTGTACTCAGCTTCGCAACTTTCAGTTGGCAGCGGATCTGTGTTTAGCCCCGTAATCTCAGCAAATTCGTGCAAGCTAAACCTGATTGGTTGACCACCGACCACTGACCAAATCTCATTCTCCTTCTTTACTGCCAACTGACGGGTGAGTAGATAATGTACAGTCTTAGCAGACCACACGTAATCGCTATCAACTAGCTTAGCAATTAGTCCAACAGATAACTTCTTAATTTCATCCCACGCACCTTTTCCTATTGATTCTCTAACGAGAGAAAAATTGCCCAGCTGACAATTGTGATTCATGCTTCTATTCTGCAAAGGAGATTTCCCTTTGACTTACAGTAGTTAGCTTCTACCTTTGAAACGATGAAAATCCTTCAAACCTTCGAAAAGGGTGCGTATGTGGTTTTGTTAATAGACGACATGCGACTGCGGCGAGGCGGACGAGACGAGTCACAATCGGAAGAGACAAACAAGCAGCACCGGCGGTTCGGCAATCGCCCAGAGAGGTTTTCTTTTTCCTGTTAGTGATGAGAAGATATTGAATCGACACTTTTTCTCTATATTAGTAAATTATAAGAAACTGAACCGTCATATTAATTAATAAAACATCTCATAAAATACATAAATCAGCCATCATATTAACATAAATCAGCCTTCACGCAAACATAAATCAGCCTTCAGGCAAACATAAATCAGCCATCAATATAAAATCATCATACTCGGGTTTTGAAATTAAAGGCCGGAATATGGCCGGAAAATTGATTATGGGGCCATCGGTTATGGAAAATTAAATGTATAACTTCATAAAATCGTTGACTTACAGTAGTTAACTTCCACCTTTGAAACAATGAAAATCCTTCGAACCTTCGAAAAGGGTGCGTAGGTGGTTTTGTTAATAGACGAAATGCGATTGCGGCGAGACGGACGAGACGAGTCGCACTCGAAAGAGACGAACAGGCAACACCGGCGGTTCGAAAATCGCCCAGAGATTGTTAGTGATGAGAAGATAGTGAATCGACACTTTCTTTTTCCTGTTAGTGATGAGAAGATAGTGAATCGACACTTTCTTTCTCTATATTAGAAGAAACTGAATCGTCACAATTATTAATAAAAAAATCTCAATTAAAGACATAAATCAGCCATCATATTAACATAAATCAGCCTTCACGTAAACATAAATCAGCCTTCACGCAAACATAAATCAGCCATAAATATAAAATCAGCTGTCAAGTGTGCATAAATCAGCCATCAATGTAAAATCATTAGACTCGGATTTTGAAATTAAAGGCCAGAATATGGCCGGAAAGTTAACTTACAATAGTTAGCTTCCACTTTCAAACGATGAAAATCCTTCAAACCTTCGACATGAGACTGCGAAGAGGCGGACGAGACGAGTCGCAACCAAAAGAGACGAACATGCAACACCGGCGGTTAGGGAATCATCGACATGAATCATTTTCTGTAATTTTTTTCAAAATTAACCGTAAATCTCACTTAAAAAAATCTAAATGGCATTATCGTTAATTAAATTACTCACGTAGCCCTTAATGGATATTTCCTTTAAAAGTTGTATCATTTAAGTAATTTCAAAAAGGTATATATTACTCTAGTCATTTCACAACGTTTTTGTGCTATTTGAGTAATTATCTCATAAAAATATATGCGCGTTAGCGCGGGGACTCACCTAGTACTCATAATACCGAAAATATACCCACAAACCTATATATTTAATATTTTTGGATATATAATTATAATTCGGGTAACTCGGGTACCCAAAATATTTTTGGTTCGGTTATGGTATTATCCGATACACACGGGTATCAATGAGTAGGATCCAATGGGTATTTTGGCAATTTCGGTTCGGTTCCGGTTCGGGTATTTCAGTTTGATTCCGGTTCGGTTATTTTAGTTCTGGTTTTTATGCCCACCCCTAGCTGATATACTATTGATCTAAAGAAACTTCAGTTTGATAATTTTAATTTTATGAGATTTATTTATAAAGTTTACAAAAATATTTACTTTTAGATGAATACATAAAATATTAATAATAATTTCATGAATTTATAAACGTAGCTTCATATAATTATTGAAAATGTTGTACGTATTTTTTTTATCTATGTAAATGTAAAAAGTTATGATTTTATGACAAAATATATTATATTTATTTATTTAAATGATAAAAGTAATGTATAGTTAAAATAAGATACTCTCTCCGTATTAGAAAGTTTGATTTTATGGGTATCAAAAAGTTTGATTTCTGCATTGTAATTAATGCACTTTTGTTTACAAGGTCACTTGGTTAATTTCAAGTGTGTTATAGGGGGAATATAAGATTAGGTAGATAGAAACGAGTAGGATAACCGGATCCATATTTGGTTTTTCTAAATCTGAGAAATTTTTTTATGAATCATGGTTCTTTAACATATGTGAATATCCAAATTTGTTCCAAAACCGTTAAAAGAAAGCAAAAATATTACAAAAATAAAATCTCTAAAAATATTACAACATTAAATCATAAAATAAAATTAAACATAAATATTATTTACACTTAGTCTTATTTTATAATTTTACTAGTGTCTGATCCGCGCTACGCGCGGACGTGAACACAATTTTGTTTTAAAAAAATTTGGTATAATATTATTTTAGTTTTATTAGTATGATTGTTAATGGATTTGTCTCTATTAGCTTAAGAAATGTGGATTGTTTATTCTTAAGTTTTTTTTCCTTTCTTAATTTTATGTTTAATTATGTATTTGTTTAGTGAGTGATCCACAATTTGAAATTTTTTTTTTGGTTCACTATTTATTCAATTAGTTGGTTTTTAAAAGTTAAATTTTTGTCATTTTAAAGTTTAGGGAATTGTATATTTTTTAACCCAACCGAATACTAATAAAATAAATATTTCGAAATAGAGTTAGTTTTTTATAGTCTGAAAGTTACTTCGAATACTAATAAAAGGAAAGTTAGTTTGTGAATTTAGAATTCTCCGAACTTTAAAAAAAAATACGTCGAAATAAGTCACTGTATTTTTATTTATTTTTACCTAAAACCGAATACTAATAAAACGTTCAGAATTTACTATTATTCATTTTCGATGATCCAATGTTGGTGACTAAAAAATGAATTTAATTTTATTTGAAAAACGATTTAATTTCTATCACTAATTTACTATCAAAATTATCGTAGATGTATAGGTTAATGGGAACATTTGAGATAATATGGGCCAATTTGGAAAAAAATAAGAAATATGGGGTTAAGCGCCGATTCAAATATTTAGAGAGAGAGAGAGTTCTTGTGATTAGGATTATCCTGTAAAAAAAAATTACCCACTGCTTTAAAACCCTCGTTTTCTCCGATATCTTCCCTCATCGCCGGAGAGATTTCACTTTCAATTTCAATCACAAAGGGTGTGATCCGCGCGGACGTGGTAAACAATTTTTTTAATCTAATGGTATTTTATTTTATTTGGTCTCGTAGTTAATTTAATTATCTCTCCCAGCTTAAGATCTGTGTATTTGTTTTTGTTTTTTTAATTTATGATCATCTATGTGTTTATTTATTGGATGGTACATATTTTTACCTTTTTTTTTTCTTTGGTTGATCAATTTTATGCAATTAGTTGAGTTTCTTAAAATGAAGATATTTACATTTTAAATATGCATACTAATTTTTTAATTTTTTTTCATGTGAAGTTATTATTTTTGGAGTGTTTCATGTATGATTTTAACCCTATTTATGTATGCAATATGTTTGTGATTCCTAAATATATTTTTCTTTTATTTTGTTGAAAAAGATTTCTATATATAACTGATTGTTTGAAGTCACAACATTTGTTTGATTTTATTTAGAATAAATCTAATCCATAATTTATAAACACTAAATT
>PKML01029132.1:81602-145485 GCA_002933935.1 Eutrema yunnanense | reverse complement strand
TATATAACGTATTTCGGAAAGACTTCTTAAATGAACAAATGATGAAAACTGATCCTTTTTTGAAAATGAATCGTATTTATGAACATATATAACGTATTTCGGAAATTCTTCCGAAATGAACAATTGATGAAAAATGATAATTTCTTGAAAATGAATGGTATTTAGGAACATATATAACGTATTTCGGAAAGACTTTCTAAATGAACAAATGATGAAACTGATCCTTTCTTGAAAATGAAACGTATTTAGGAACATATATAACGTATTTCGGAATGTCTTCCGAAATGAACAAAAACAGAAAACTATATTTCCTGTTGATTTCCATGCGTAAATGAAGCATCAAAACAAATGTGTTGTTGTTTTGTCTACACAAATAAATAAAAAAAGATTGTCACCACGGGAATGAATGAGTTTAGCACTTGAAAGTCCCTCTTCTTTTTCTTTCCTTGTAAATAAGATCTCTAAATTTTTATAGAACAGTTACCGTATGGCTTGTTCCTGCATCTCTTTGAGTCTCTCATCAAGCTGATTGCAATACAATTGGTCTCTGCTGTTAATGTTTTGGTTTTCATTTCCTTTTTCTGCCATCATCTTGTTTATAATGCAATCATCAATCACCACTTACCGGTTGTTATCTACTTGCAATGACTTAATGCAGGTGTAGATGTTAGTATGAACACTCGTTTAAAAGCTGTGAAACTCACTTTGAAAGGGAAGAATCCAGTCACAGTAGACCACTTAAGTGTCAAGGGAAACAACATTCGCTATTATATTCTTCCAGACAGCTTGAATCTCGAGACTCTACTGGTCGAAGACACTCCAAGAATCAAACCGAAAAAGCCAACTGCATGTAACATAAACACTTCTTTCTATTTATCTTCAGCCATTCGTCACTTAACAAAGTAAAACGATTTTCATCCTCTTGGGTTTTTGGGTTTATGCATACTCTAATCATTTCATTATTCTCATCGGTATTAGGGAAGATTCCACCAGGTGGTCGGGGACGAATGAAATTCATACTCTAATCATTTCATTTTTGGGTTTTTGGGTTTATGCATCTTCTTGGGAACTAAACACAAATAAATAAAGAAAGATTGCTTATAGGTGATCAAGTCATCATCGAGAGTGTTTAGTTGCTCTTTGATAAAGAGAGCAAACAAAGTGGAATCTTATCACCATCAAGAAGCTCAACCTTGTCAGTAGAAGAATCTGAAGGAATGTAAAAGTAAACCAATCGATCTGCATCGCCGTCAAAACTCGCACACCTCGTCCCCACATCATTTGACCCGAATCCTAAAGGCACAACCTTTTCCTTTTACACAAAATCAGCCCCTACACCTTCATTAAACACACCTTCATTAAACACACCTCCATCTGTTCATGTGTTACGAATCTCAAGATCTAGATTGTTCAAAGACTCTCTTAGCTCCTCCAGCTTCTGTCCACCCACACCATTAGCACCATCTACGATCAATTTGCTAACCTCTAGCTTGTTCTTTCCACCAACTGGGATCAGATCAATCAAGCACCTGAATGAGGTAGAGAGAATCTCAAAGTAATCATTCTCCGTTGCCTTGAGACCTTTGTTCTTAGCTCGAACCATCCAATGTACGTGCGGAGTTGTCAAAATCCCCATGTCAATCGCAACAGATCTCAAAACAGAGGAAACACCGATTTCCGCAGCTCGGAGAAGCGATTCACCACTAGGTCTCGTATCCCTTCCCAACCAAACCTCTGCACCTTTCTTCTTTACTTGTCCACGAATTCTCTAATCAACGAGACGAGCTCTCGAGGAGAAGACGCATATTTAATTGCTTCTATGAGTTGTTTTAATTTATACAAGAAATATATACCTCTCTTTGCATATTATATATTACTTTTACACATATCTGATCCTGATTGATGAATTTTCTGTGGTCGATGAGAGAAATCCATTTCTCTGGCTTAAATTCCAGACAATCTTCTCCCCAAGTCGATTTCATCCTCCCCGCCGCGTAAATCGAATAGCTCACAGAAGATCCCGCCGGAACGAAAGTCCCGTCCGGTAAAACGTCGTGATTGATGACTCTTTGGATTGAAAAAATGATCGACACAGATCAATGACGATGATGATCGTTGTTCGGTGTGTGAGAAATTGTTTTTTTTTTATTAATTCTCAGAATGATATTATGGGTAAAATAGTCTTTTGCTTCTTTAATCTTTAATGAATGCTAAAAATGGGGTTTTTTTATTAGGGTGCTAGTTTGGTGAGAAAGTTTTCAAAAAGTGCTATTTTGATCAATTTATCAACAAACTTTCTTACAATGAATATTTTTTTATTCTGAAGTATTAATGAAAAATCAGAAATTGCGTTTGAAAAGTTGATCACAACATACTTACATTGCGTTTGAAAAGGTGACGTTTGGGGTGTATTGGAAAGTTGCATGCTCCAACGAAAATCACAATCCTAAGATGTTAATTAGGTTGATTTGTTTGTGATTGTTGTTCTTTCTTCTTTTCAATGGAAAGTTAGTTTGATTACCGTGAAAAACGTGGGAATCTTCTAGGAAAAAAAAACGTGGGAATCTAACATGTATTTTTTAGTAAGAAGCTCACTCGGAATTGTGTTTTGTGCGAGTCTGATGTGTTTTTTTTTCCTTTGGATTTATAACTTTTGTTTTTCATTTCAATTATAGTTCCGTCAAAATTTCCGACGGCTTTCCGACGGATATTCCGTTTGTCGGAAATCCGTCGGAAATCTGTTGGATTGCCGTCGGAAATTTCCGACGGATTATTGCCCGTCGGAAATCGCTATGTTTTCTTGTAGTGTCTTAAGGTATATTTTGAAAAAAACGGGTTTCCTTGCACGTAATTCCGTCATAAAACTCTCTGTGTGTTCGTTTGTAAGCACTTGCGTACCTCATTTATTAATCGTCAATGCATGTGATATTAAAAAAAAAAAAAAAGCGATAAAGAAGTGTGTTTTGTTCAAAGAAAAATGGATAAGTTTCTGCATAGCGAATAGCTGATTCAGCTGTCTTAAAGAACCTAAACAGTACTTAAGAGAGCCAAAAGGATTTGTAAATGCAAAACTAAACTGTTTACACAAGAAAAAGAAAAAGAAAAAGAAAAAAGAATTAAACTTACGTAACACAAACGGCGCTCTTTGCGACTGCCGAGAAGTAAAACGACAGGGTGTTTTTTGGACCTAGAATTTTTTGGAATTAATTGAAGCATTTCTGTTTTTTGCAGCCATTGTTTTGTTTTGTTGTGTCGATGCCTAATTGCTCTGTGCTGCTGCTCCTGTATCGCCGAGATTCTTCCTCTTCTTCTTCTTCTTCTTCAACCTTGAAAAACCCCAAAAGATAAGCCACTGCGAGAGTCATCTTCTTGATAGTTCCGCCAGCCGAATCTCGAATCCAGTAATGGCGGCTGCCGCGACAGCCAAGGCGCAGGCGCTCTCTCTCCTCGCCGCTGCCAACAACCACGGCGATTTGGCAGTGAAGCTCTCGTCTCTCAGACAGGTGAAGGAGATATTGCTGTCGTTGGAACCGTCTCTCTCTGCTGAGATTTTCCCCTATCTCGCAGAACTCCACTTGTCGCGTGAAATTCTAGTTCGCAATTCCCTTATCGAGTGAGTCCTTGACCAATTCTACGCTTTGTAACTCTTCTTTCTCCCCCGGCTGCTTTTTGCCCCTTCCTCTGCACCAACTCGTACAACATTTTTTTTCTTTTGTTTTTCTAACTTTGTGGGGGTGTTTAGGGTTCTTCTATATTTTTGGGATTGTCTTTTTTGGGGGTGCACCAACTTACTTCCGTAGCTGTTTATGGTGAGCAATTTGTCTGACTGGTTGATCGATTCTTTTGGGTGACAGGATCATTGAAGAGGTTGGTTTGAGGATGCTGGATCATTCTTATGTTCTAGTGACCGTCTTACTAGTCTTATCAAGGGATGAGGATCCAATTGTTGCAAAGAAAGCTATTTCTGTTGGCACAACTTTCTATTGCAGCATCTTGGAGGAGATGGCAATGCAGGTCCATACTGTTTCTCAAGTTGGATATGTTTTCATACGCATATGTTATATTGAAACTCTTTCTTGAGATCTTCGCAAAAATAATACATTTTTAGTTAACAATTACCGGCGGAAGTATTTTACATACTCGTAGTTGCCTCTGAGATTGAACTAAAACACATGGAATCAGTCCTCATGTTTTCAGTTTGGTGCTACTTATTTGACAATTTAAGGTTAGCGTCATAAGGCTTTAGGGTAATATGATTTAGTGAAGACAATAAACCAGTGCAAGCTTGGTTATTTTCCTGTTGAAGTTTTTATTGGATTTCTTATCCTTTTTTTTTCTTACTTTTATACTGAATTGGTGTTTGTTAGTTAGTTTTATATGTTAGTAGAACTTTGAGATCTTTGTGGGTGTTCCTGTATATTCACCACAGTAATGGACATGGTTTTTAGCATTGAAATTCCCCTTTTCTCTCACTGATATGTGTTATTCTTGATGATCTCTACAGTTTCATCATCATGGTAAAGTTGATCGTTGGTTTGGGGAACTATGGACATGGATGGTTAAGTTTAAAGATGCTGTCTTTTCTACTGCATTGGAGGTATGCTGGCTGTGTATAACCTCTTATTTTTGTCTGTCTGTTCCTCTCGTGAGGTATGGTCTTTGGTTGAGTATTTGCTCTGCTTCTCTGTCAATTTAAGGTTTTCTAACATGATACTCTGCTGTTTCTTTCATGATAGCCTGGTTTTGTAGGGGTGAAAGTTTTGGCTCTAAAGTTTATGGAGACATTTGTTTTGCTCTTTACTCCTGATGCATCTGATCCTGAGATATTTTCCAACAAAGGTATTGCGTTCTAACCATGCAGTTTTTTTTTTTGATTATGTAGTGTGAATCTGGAATAGCTCAATACATGATTTGTTCATTTTGTTTCTGCCATGTCAACTTTTTCTATTCTACTACAGGAAGTAGACAGATGTTCAACATTTCCTGGCTTGCTGGCGGTCACCCCATTCTAAATTCAGCATCGCTCATGTCTGAAGCAAATAGCACATTTGGTATCTTACTAGATTTCATACAGTCGGCTGGTCGTTTACCGGGTGCACTGACGATAGCTGTTGTTAGTTGGTATGTTTCTGGATGCATCCTACTATTCTTGTGTATTCACTTTTCTTTGTATTCTTCATGATGTTAGTTTTGCTTCGTAACCTGTTATAGTTTTTGCTATCCCACATTGTTAGTTGAAATTATGCTAGCTATTTTGCCCCTCAGTATGTGGATTTGTTGATTCATTGTTCAGACTACTCTATTTATAAAAACACTAATAAAGAGTGAATTTAGCGGGAGAAATATCTACTCCCTACTGGGGCTTGCCGGAGTATTTTTGTTGGTTGTATTTAGCTGCTTTCTACTGACAAAACGGTTTATAAAAAATCCATAGTACTACATGAGTTTCCAAGCTGTAAGATAACCTGAATTGGGACTGTTGATAGCTAGATCAAAATGATTTCCCATGATGTTTTCTTCATCCTTATATACTGTGACTAATTTCATTGTTCTTGCAAGTAAGTTGATACAGGTGCTTTGGTGCTCTTAAATTTTGTTACTTATTGTTATGTTTATGCTTTGTTCTTCTGTTTTTATTTTTACGTTGTGTAGTGCATAATGTGAAACACTCATTCTTACATGCATGTTGGTGATAAATGAACCATACAGAATTTGTCTTGCTACACTGATATGTTTTTGAATGATGGGGTAATATTAGTAGTACATTATTCTTTTGCGCAAGCTTTATGTGTGCCTCATGTTTGTGAGATTCAACAATAAGCAGATGATCTTCCACTCTTAAGTAGTTTCATGGTCAGGCTTGTCCGTCCTGCTTGCACTTTCAGTGTGTCTTGAATCAAATAAGCTTTGTAAGACTAATAACATCAGGGGAAATAAAATGCTGTTTTCCATATGTATGTATCTACTAAACTTTTGGCTGCGAGAGATAAAGCATGGAGACAGGTTATAGCACCGGTTCAATCCCTATGATATAGTTGCAGCTAACTGATTCATACTCCGGGGGAAAAATGGCTCGGTTGAAGCTGCATCAGTTACCAGATATTGACACAGTTACCTGGGTATATGGCGCCCGCATATTTTGGGTACTGTGGAGCTCCAATATACAAGTGATAAGGACATCAAACAACGGATAGAATGGTCAGCTCTAGTAGTTAGAAATGCAGAAATATGATAGAGGAAAGCTTTATTTGGTTATGTGAACTGGATGTATATAATATACTTATGACTGTTATGTTGGGATATTAAAAATGTATACACTACAGTATAACGGTTTAAGTATAATCTGGCAATCAGAGATTTTTTTATGCTGAATTCTAGCCTAACATTTACTTGCATCGTGGTTTTATCTTCTGCTATGATGAATGTTTCTTATCCATATATAGGATTAGGTGGATATTTGATATGGATGATGATGAGTTGAATACATTTTGCTGCTTGATCTTATATTGTGTCTTGCTCTTAAGATGGACCTAGAAGTTATCTCATGGTTGTTATGTCCAGTAGGTGTCACTTTGAACTATCAAGGTTTTGGGAGCACCTTCAGCTTAACTTGGGAAATCATCTCTGTTTAGCAAATGACAAAATCTTCAAAAACTAGTAATTATCTAGCAGATGATTGTTTTTGGTTGAACTGATACTACCTTTTAATGTCTGGGACCACTTCTCTTTCTAGAAAGATCAATGTTCAACCCTGATAGGAAAGACATTGTCCAGAGAGATGGGTTTGCTTTTTCTTTCGGTTTTACTTACTTTTTATTGATGGAGTTAAGTAAGAAAAATGTGAGACAGATCATCTTTTGGTAAGGGTAATAATTTATCTGTTTGTATTATGCTGGCAGTTAGTTTGTCATTGGAGGAAATTTATAGGATATGCTAGCTTTGCAGAGATTTGTATGTTAATATATTTCCAGGACAGAACGTCTGACTGCCTAAACTGTTATAATGGATATGTAAAAAAATTGTTTGAGCAAAGTTTTATTCTGTTAATGAGCTTATTAGTGGTGTTTTATGCTGCAGAATCATGAGGAAAATTTCTCATATGAAGTTATACTCAAACTTTAGTATATTTTACGTTCGATAATTGCATATGTTAAATGCAGCTTCTTGCATAGGAAGAACCGGAGGGCAGTTTATTTGACGCCAGTATCGTTCTTTTGTTTGCTGAGTTGTGCAGTGATCCATTAGACATGCTTGTAGAAGCATACCTGAACCATTTGCAATTTTGAATATTTTCAATGTAAGCCCTGGTCTCTTATCTGACAGTACCTTATCTTTCAGTCTTGCGGTGGTAGCAAGGAAGAGGCATGTCCACTACAACACTGTCCTTTCTGTTCTGCTGGATTTTCACCCAAATCTTGAGACGGTTAAGGGGTGCCATGCTGCAAGCGTTCAGTATTCCATTAGAACTGCCTTACTGGGATTTCTTAGATGTACTTCCTCACCTATGATAGAGGTAAAGTGTTTATATTTTATTGTTTTATTCTCTCTGAAGTATATCTAGATTTGTATCATCTATTACAATGACTCCAAGAAAAAGACCTTTTATTCAGTGTCATTTCATGGAGTGAGGCCTCATACTAGGTAGAAAAGAGTTAAAAGAAGTGTGTGCGTGATCAGATCATATATCAAAAGTATCATATGATTTCCTTCTTTTTTTTGCTAATATTAGTTTTGTTACTGAGATAATTTTTTAATTTTTTTTGGAATTTATAGTCAAGAGACAAGCTTCTTAGAGCATTTCGAGCAATGAATGCTGCAGATGTTGCTGATCAAGTTCTCCGTCAAGTTGATAAATTGGTCAGAAATAATGAGCGTGCTGGACGTGAAAATTGGTCAGGCAAGGTAACAATTGTTTTTATTCTTTCTTTGTTTCCTACTCTTCTATACCTCTACATCAGCTTTGATCACTGTGACCAGTAACGTCTCATGATGAACCTACTTTTCAGAATAACCAGGCGATTAATCATCAAAATTCTTGGGATTTGTCGAAGAAACGAATAATGCCCCAGGGTGAAGATGATACAATGAATGGAGAGGTTGTTCCGAAGCGCTTACGCCATAATACTAACATGCATTTGGCTCCGCAAGTTCAAACAAGTGATTCTCCACAGGGACCTGTTTCTATCAATGGCATATCCTCTGGTAACCATCCTTCGGAGAGTGAGTTGACTCCAGTGGAACAAATGGTTTCAATGATTGGTGCTTTGCTTGCTGAAGGAGACAGAGGAGCTGCATCACTTGAAATTCTCATTTCTAAGCTTCATCCAGATATGCTTGCTGATATTGTAATAACAAGCATGAAACACTTGCCTAGTAGTCCTCCTACATTGACAACTTCACTGGCTACTCCAGCAGATATTGTGGTATCTTCTTCTATAAATTCCATGCGTTCTTCGGCTCCTCAGCCACAACTTCCTTTTGATCCAACCCTTCCTGCTGGGTCATCATTTTCTGATGTGCCTAGCTTGAATAGCGCGACTGCCGACTCTAGACGCGACACAAGAAGGGTACGAACTTCCATTTGCTGATTGATTCTATATTGAATGTTTTTTCTCCAAGATAACTTACACATAGCTATGCAGGATCCCCGTCGCATGGATCCAAGGCGTTCAAATTCATCTGCGGGACCAACATCACTGCCTGTAGGTGAGGGTAAAGAACCAGTCCCAGTACAGATGGACATCTCTACCTTACCGAGCAAGCCACTTTCGGTTCCTGCTGTCACGGCAAGGGCTAGTGGTTCAGTACATCCAACAACAGTAGAACGTATCCAAAACAAGGTGATGGGAAGTTCAGTAATCTGGGATCAGCCTGATTGCAGAGAGCACTTGTTGACTATTCCCGACGAGTGTGTTTACCCCTCAAAGGGCAAATCATCTTTAGATGTTCCAGTATCACCTTGCAGGGATGATGAAGGCATCAGAGAAACAAAGTTTTCAGGTTCTGAAACAAAGTGCGATTTGGATCTGGTGTCTGTCCCAGATTTTGATCAATATTCGCCTTCAGCATCAGTCCCCGATTTTGACCTACACCCCCTTGCACCGTCAAACATTACTGCAGCAGAGGAAAACTATCGAGAGTTGGCATCTGTTCCATCCTATATTGAACTTACCACAGAGCAAAGCAAAACTGTAGGAAAGTTGGCTATTGAACGGATAATTGAATCAAATAGACATGTCTGTGGGTTTGATTGTAACAAGATTCGCATGGCATTGATTGCTCGATTGATTGCCAAGGTGGGTTTTGCCGTCAACTCTAGCTACCATTTCCATCTTTGGCTTTATCCTTAGGGAATCCTATTTTCAAGTTCTCCTTTAATTCATTTGTTTACAAGCACAAATATTATTTATGATACTATCTTTCCAGATCGATGCTGGCAATGATGTTGCAACCATACTAAGAGAGCATATTAGTGTGGATCATCGAGAATTCCAGGTACTTGTATTACTAGTATTTGACTGCAGTGTTCCTCAAACTCAGCCGTCACTCTTTTGTTTGAGTTTGGATTTTGAACCTGTATGCCATATGTAGTGTAGCATCTTAAGAGTGCACTGTTACTGTTCGAGTATTTATGTGTCTGCAGAAACTTTTCCTCTCCCACTTCCAGTAACCAAGAGTCTACCATATGTCTAGACGAACCCCTAATCTTTTTGCTTCTTTGTTTCTAGGGGCATGAACTTGTTTTACATGTTCTGTACCATCTGCATTCAATGGCGATTCTGGACACAGATGAATCCTCTCCCTATGCAACTGTTTATGAAAATTTTCTCATAGCAGTGGTGAGCATTTATTCAACTTTTTTCATTTATTGTTTCTGAAACTCGCTTATTAAGATTACTTGCTGTAGGCAAGATCATTTCTGGATGCTCTTCCTGCTTCCGACAAGTCTTTCAGCAGACTTTTTGGAGAAGCTCCACATCTACCTGATTCTGCCTTAAAGCTACTGGATGAACTCTGCTCCACTCGTCATGACCCAATTGGAAGAGAAATTTGTGATAGTGAGCGTGTTACCCAAGGGCTTGGTGCTGTTTGGAGCTTAATTTTAGTGCGTCCAAATGAGCGAAAATCATGCTTAGCTATAGCATTGAAGGTAAGAATCGCTAGCCAAACTCTATTATTTCTGTTTCTTACAAGCCCTTATCACATTGGACTTATATTATAGTCTCAGTGATAGAGAATATGGGAATTCAGATAATGTAAGTTTTGAAGTGGCTAGATAGTTCCTTCCTCAGAACTTAGATTTCTACATATTGCTTTGAAATTCCTAATCGAAGCCTCCTGTTGACTAGTCCCATAAAACAATTGCAGCATTAATTCTGTTGCTAGAATTTAATCAACTTAGTCTGTTTACAGCAATGTGGATTTTCCAGCTCTATTTATCTTAGTTTACCGCTTAGAAGACCTCGGTGGCTTGTTGTAAGTTTCGTTTCATCAGGGCATGGGCTGAAATTTACCCTGTATACAGATTACATTATGAAGTTCTGAAACTTTGATATTGAGATTACTGTGACGAAATAAGTATGGATTTTGTTTGATTGAAGAATGTACAGAAAATTGCAATTACATAAGCATTGTGTTCTGATCTCTGAGCCCCAAAAAGGACCGTATGAGCTTCTACATTAAAAGAATGTTGTGCTTGAAACTTTCTTTTTATCTTCATACTTAAATTCATGGTCATATGGTCCTATCGATTTTTCCATGTTCCTCACGCATGTTTTAATCCTGTTATGGCAGTGTTCTGTTCATTCTGAAGAAGACATCCGTGCAAAAGCCATCCGACTTGTAAGAAAATTAGTCCCAGATAGCAATATGGTTCTTATTTACTGCTGGTACAATAATTCTAATTTATATTTCTTAAATGCCTGCACAGGTCACAAACAAACTATATCACCTAACATACATATCAGAGCATGTTGAGCAATTTGCAACAGATATGTTGCTGACTGCTGTGAACTCTGAGACAGATTTTTCACAGACTGGATTAATTGCAGAAGGAATAAAAACAGAGGTAATAGCATATAGTCTAGTCTGGTAGTTGAGTGAGTATCATTCTTGAAAAGGCAGTAAAGCTCCAAAAGCCATTAACAGTTCTCTTGAGGGCGTTTAGCTTAGTTCTCTTTAAATTGTATATATAAAGGCTTATTACTCTATAGAACTTATTAGATGTCAGTTGCTTTTTGTGCCTGTTCTCGTAAGCCTCTAAATTTTCCCTTGTGAGGATTACCTAGTCGAGATGCAATGAGCATGCTTCAGTTTATAAACCATGACTTTTTGTGGGTTGATAGCTGACACTTATTTTCAGGCTAAAAGTCAGATAACTTCGACAAGTGACTCTCCATGGTCTGGAACCTCCGACATTCACTCACAGCAGGATCTACAAACTTCTCGTGATGTTTCTGTTTTATCATTTTCTGAAGCTCAGAGACTAATTTCTCTGTTCTTCGCTTTATGTAAAAAGGTTTGCTCCTAATGCTCAAAATATGCTCTATCCTTATATATTCCCGTTGTTCTGATGAATACTGTAAATTTTCCCAGAAACCTAGTCTACTTCGACTTGTCTTTGAAGTTTACGGGAGAGCTCCAAAAACAGTAATTCAGGTGAGTTAGTTTTCCTCCTTAATAAACACTCACGTCACTTATGTGCATCACGTGTGGCATAGTACAGAAAAATTCTCCGAGTTGTAAATGGAGTAAAAGATATTCGCAAACATCAAACTGATTTAGTTGAAATGGTTCAGGCTTTTCATCGTCATATGCCAATCCTGATACGAGAATTAGGTTCATCTTATGTGGAACTGCTCCAAATAATATCTGATCCTCCTAAGGGAAGTGAAAATTTATTGACATTGGTAAGTGGCTTCTGTGTTTCGCTGTAGTAAAGCCACGGTGGCCTCAAAAGTATTTCTAGTTTTAAATCATACTCGTTTATTTTTTATGTTAAGGTGTTGCAAATATTGACACAAGAATTGGCACCTTCGTTGGATTTGATTGCTACTGTAAAGCATCTATATGAAACGAAGCTAAAGGTTTGGTTTATTATGAAGATCTCTCTCGTATATTTTTCTTGTGTGTATATATTTTATGAAAATCAAGATTGCAAAGCCTTACAAAGGAAGTTGTGTTCTGCAGGATGTTTCAATTCTTATTCCATTGCTTTCCTCACTCACTAAAGACGAGGTTATTTTCTACATTCTGCTCTTTCCAGTTTCCACTACTTTTTCCCCTGAAGGGAGATGAAAAGGCTTGTCACTTTTTTCTCTGTTACACCCGTTTGTTTTGCCTATCCGGAAATTTGGAAATAAAGAAGAACTAGTAACCATGGAAGAATTCTGAAATTTTTGTGGTCCTTTACTGGTGGATGCAAAAATGATGTTTGTAATTGCTCATCAATGGTAGAAGTTCCTTATTTTTATGACAGACATTCTTTTTCAATGTAACAGGTTTTGCCCATCTTTCCTCCCCTTCTTAATCTTCCACCTGATAAGTTCCAACTTGCACTAGCTCATATATTACAGGTATCCGCATATTCTCAACGTGTTTGAACATTGTTGCATATAATTTGTTTCATGCATTGTTGCTTTTAGTTTCTTATTTGAAATTCTTACGGTGATCTTTTTTTTGTCGGAGAAGTGGTGCTCTCTCTGACAGAATAAATACTTTCTTCCGCTGTAACAACTTGTCAGATCCTTTTTGTTATATCTGTGATAGGGTTCTGCTCACACCGGCCCTGCCCTAACACCTGCCGAGGTACTGATTGCTATCCACGATGTTGTTCCTGAGAAGGATGGGCCAACTCTGAAAAAGGTATTTCTTGATTTTCCATCTTGTTTGAAAGAATTTTTGAAGAGCCTTGTTGCCTGCACTTGTGCTCGAAATCATTTCTAGTGCTAGACCTACACTGCTGTGTACCTTTTCCTATTTGAATGCTTTCTTTACCACCATCCCTATCTCTTTAGTAGATTCCACAGAGATGAGGTCATCTAGAAATTAGTTGAAAAGAGGTGGGTCGGGAGAGTTGGGGATTCTATCAAATAGTCCCTTGGTTTTAGGTTTGTACATCTATTACATAATTATAGGAGAGTTTAATCAGCCTTCTTCTTAGCTGATTTAGTCTAGTCCTAATTCTTAACAAGTCCAAAGAATAATGGTAGCGTGAAGCCTCCCCGCGATTATTATATCGAATGCTCTTTTTTTTACCTGCTGTTTCCATGCAAGCTGTTTATGCAAAGGTCGATGATGCACTCATGTCATATGATGCTACAGGAGGCTAGAAAACTAGTGGCAACTAGCAACTGACTAGTTGGATTGTCAGGCTTGCGATAGACCTGATTAATCTGTTTGCCCATGGACCCTTTATGAAATTTTGCTAGTGTGCTAGCTGTTCTATCTGCTTTCTCTCTTGTTAGCAGAGTCTCATTTGGCTGTATTTTGTTTTCAGATAACAGATGCATGTTCAGCTTGCTTTGAACAACGCACTGTTTTCACGCAGCAAGTCTTAGCAAAGGCCCTCAGTCAGATGGTATGTCAAAAGCCAACATATCATAGAATAGAACTACTGATTTAGATACTTACATCTGTAATCCTTTTTGGTTTCAGGTTGATCGAACACCTCTGCCTTTACTCTTCATGAGAACAGTAATTCAGGCAATCGATGCTTTTCCAACTCTGGTAAGTGTCGTACTGGTAGAGTTAAGAACAACGTAAAAACCCAAAAGCTCTTTGTTAATACTGAATCAAAGTAACAGATATAGAGTTTGGAAACACACAAGAGAACAGCGTTCGTTCCCTTGGCCTAACCATACAAAACCTCCAAAGCTCTCTCTAGCTTGGATAAGAAACAAACCAGAAGACCTTCTCTTTATCCCAAGCGATTAGCTAATTCCACGGGCACAATGAAGTCTATTTTGAGTCTAAGCTATTTTATTAGTTTGTTTAGTGGAGAAAGTGACAGGAACATACAACAAAATCGTTTCTCTAAAGTATTTGGTTGAAGTTATAGTTCAAACTCTGGATTATTTGGGTCAAGTTAAAGAAATTTTTGATTTTTTTTTGTCCAGGTTGACTTTGTCATGGAAATCCTTTCCAAGTTGGTGAGTAAACAGGTGAGTAATTTTAAGATCAAACACAAGGATCAGCTTTGAGATTAATTTCCGTTTGGTGTGCTTATCATGATGAAATGTCTTTTGGATGCAGATATGGAGACTACCAAAATTGTGGCCTGGCTTCTTGAAATGTGTGTCACAGACACAGCCACATTCTTTCCCTGTTTTGTTGGAGGTACAACAAAACGTGATAGAAGAATATATGAGTTTAGTGTATTCACAAAAGAACCCCAAATAACTCTTTGGTATTGTTTTGCAGTTACCAATGCCTCAACTAGAAAGTATCATGAAGAAGTTTCCTGATCTAAGACCTTCCCTTACTGCATATGCGAATCAGCCAACTATCAGAGCTTCTCTACCAAAGTATGTCCTCTAAATGAAACAGACTCTGTTATCCAAGTTTTTATGTTTTTTGTAAGTAGAAACATGTTAGATACTGAATCTTGATGCATGTTTTGCCAGTTCAGCTCTTTCAGTTCTTGGGCTTGACAATGGGCAAGATTCGCGTTCACAAATGCACCCTTCAGATGCAACTTCTTCTATTCATGGGGCAGCCTTAACGTGACCCTCTCTGGAAGAATATCGACAAGTTGAAGTGTTTGAAGGAGACAAAGCACAGATACTTAAATCTTGTGGCAATGTCTTGAGACTGGCTACCACACGTAAATCTGACTACTAACTACATGCGTTTGCGATTAGTAGCAAGACCAGTACAGTATGGTAGGCCAGCGTGTATGGTCATTCATATTTTCTTATTTGTTGCCCTTTTTTTGTGTATATTTTTATAAAATTTCACCGTGGCCGTGAGAATGGGTTCACTTGTAATGGGTGTACAATCGCATCAACGTTGTTTTCTATAAAGAGAAGATAAAAGAGTTTAAAAAGTTTAGAATATATTCAATAGACCATATATCAACAATTAGCCCATCACAGTTCGAGAGACCGATAGATAATGGACCGTAAGTGCAAATTTATGCAATGAGTGTGTTCGACTCGTTACTTGTCCATATTGTTGTTGTACTCGATCAAATGAAAATGGCATCAATGTCCGAAGGTATTGAATATAATTCCAAATCCAGAACATACAAAATTTTTATGTTCTTGAGTTTACGTTTTGCTTAAGATTCCTGAACACCGGACTTCAAAAGTTCAGAACACTATAAACCTTTACCAGTCAAAAGTTGTATCTTCACACTATTTCACAGTTATGAGAGCTTCGAGGTTCTTCTGGATCACCCACCCTTGTGGATAAGGGACATCCCGTGCATCCAAGTGAAGATGCCAGTTCAGTATCCTCGAACAAACTGGTGGAACCCCTTCCATCTCGCTTTCATCTGCCACCACCTGCTCTATAAATGTTGTCTCCTGCTTGGAAACACACCATGTCATTGATAAGTTTATAAAGGCAGTGCGCACTGCGAGAAATCCAAAGATAAGGAAAAACTCAAACTCATACTTGGAAACCTTCCTTCACCGAGTCTAGTTGGCGGGTTGGATGTGAAAAGGGACGTCGCCACCTTTTAGGGTCCCAAAGTATAGTGCTGTTGAAAGCGAATCCCGACATATCGACATGGAATCTCCGTAGTCTTTTACTCTTTTCATTAGTGTGCCATCCGATTACTTGACTTCCGTTACATACTGGACCTTCAAGGATGGCCTTGTTTTTGCTTGGCGCGAGCATCGCAACAGGCCAAGTTCCAAATCGGCTACACAGATAAAATTAGACAAGCATACCAAATTAAAATAGGGGACATATACTTCAGAAGAAGATAAGGTTTGGATATATAATCTGCCAGCATTCAACTCTATGGAAAAAAAATCAGAATGCTCAGAAAACTGAGACCAGGTATACAGAGAAGTTCAACAAAACCCTTTCCAATAACAAGAAATGAAGTATTTTCTCAAACAAACAAGACTGATCACATGGAAGAGCAAGCAGCAAAGCAGAGGGAGTAAGAATAGAGGCAGGGAGACAAAAATATCCCACATTTTGTGCAGAAAACGTCCAAATTCTCAATAGTTTCGACATCACAGTAATAGAGGCGTATGCTTCTGATATTGTTTATACTGGGTGTCTAAACATAGCAGTAGTACCAACAACACTAGAATCACTGAGAATGCAGGCAACAAGGCACAATAGATGCCAATAAAAGAAGTGAAGACAATAGAGTTCTGTTCTGCTCAACTAACAACTCAAAATTGAAGCATATTCTCTTTAACAGATTCAAACCAACGATCTAATAGCTCTGTTTCTCACAAATTACCAAGTAGCAGTTATCCTACATTCCATCCATTGCCACAAGCAGAAGTAAAGACCACTAGTTTGGATTCACCTGATTTGTCTCAAGCTTTGAAACAGCTCAAGCGAGTAGATGTTGTCATCATCCGCGAAGTAAACAATTCCATCGAGCTTGTGCAACTCGATATGTTCCAATGCAGTGTTTCTCTGGTGAACTCCTCTGTCCTTGATACTCGTCGTGTTCCTCTTGCAAACCAAGTGTCTGTACATAACTCCCGTCTTTCTCAGAATCTCTGAGGTCTCAAACGACGCCGCATTGCCCTCCACCACTACCCACAGTACAGGCGGCTCCACTAGCCTCAGCGTTTGAGCAATCCTGTTCAAGTAATACGCCTGCATCGCTCGGTTGTACGTTGGTGTGACAACAATTATGAGCTTCCTCGGCACAAAATTGAAATCCTCCTTCTTCCCAATTTCAGTTTCCGCCACGAAACTTACCCCATCTACGGCTACCTCTTCCCGTTTCCCGTTTTCCAACCGTTCTTCAACGTTCGGCGGTTTGATCTCGAAGGAGAACCGATCGGTACCGTTCACATCTTCCATTTGCCCGTACGATGTCATACCTAATAGAAACCCAAGAAGAAAGAAAGCGAGGAATTGGAAAAACGGTCGCCGCCATCCACCTCTTCGCGAGCTTTTAGGGTCAGACGTCGCTCCGGAAAGCTTGGTGAGATATGAGAGAATCTGTGAGGAATTGTGTTTGCTGCTACCCTTGAGAGAAGGGGATGATATAGACGAGGGCGAGAATGGTGCACCGCCGTTCTCGTACGGACGATCGTGATACACCGGCGAAAGAGTTCGCCGGATTGAAGCCATCAGATGAACAAGAAATTCGCAGAGATCAGAAACAGAAAAGCACCAATTCGCAGGATTTCAAGCTCAAGTCGGAACTAGTGAGGTCGTGGGTTATACTCAAGCTCGCCGATTTGGATCCATCGCCGCCGAGATCTGAAAGAGGGCTGGAGGGAAAGTTGCGGAAGAGAGAGAGAGAGAGAGGCGCAGTGAATTTCTCTGTTAAAAAGTCTTAAAGCTACGCGAGTTCGTGGACACGTGGCCAGATTATTACAGTTTGAACACAGTAAATGGAGAGGAAACAGTGTCAAATGGTAAAATACTAAATAGAAAACTATAATTAATGATTACTTAAGTAAAACTTAGTTCGTACACTATTATTTTACAAAAATTGAAAAAATAAATAACATTTAGTTGTACTGAGTACGCATTGATTTTCTAATCGTATCCATATACAGTATTATGCGGATCAACAGTATACAATACACGGACCAATAACAAGCAAATGCAAAATCGTTTTTTCAACCGAGAAAATATTACTTAATTTTTCAGAATTTATAAAGTGTTAGATCACAAATTATGTTTTGACTAAGTGACACTAGATGCAAATATCTCAATAATTTTCCACCAAAATGACTTATCCCTTTTAATAGTTTTTTCCTCCTAATTATTCCAAGTCTTTTTACAAAGTTTATAAATATCTCCAAAAACCAATCAAGTTTCAACAATCTATTTTGATTGTGATGACGATCTGTTGTACTTATGGATAATGAATGTGATGTTTAGTTGTAAATCTTTTGTAAACCTTAAGTTGTTTAAATCTAGATCTATTGTAAACATTAATATATTTTATTTGTTTTTGTAATACTGAAGTGGCGACAGAGACCTTTAACAATATTCATGTGTTTCTTGTTTAAATCAATCTGTAGATCATGAAACTCATGCAGATCTTGGCTGACCATGCTAGACCACTTTGTTAGATATTGACAACCGTAAGACGATTTTTGTAAACACGACAAAACCCTGGATAGATCTTAGCAAACGTATGCAGGTCTTCACAAATCCTCGACGGCCTCTTGTAAATCTCGAGTCCTTGACATACATCATCCATGGTCTACAATAGCATAAGTTATGTCAAGGACTCAAGATTTTGGTTCATCATCCATGGTATATTTTGGCAGACGTTCGAAGATCTAGTCGAAACCTTTTGTTAAATCTTGCATTGCGTATCATGAAGACGCATTATCCGACCTGGCAAGATCTTTGGTTTTTAACATTAAATTTTACAATTTGCTCTCATTTTTTGTACGTTTAAATCGTAAAGTTTTATGTCTGTCTTGTCTTCTTTGTTTGAAAACTTTGAATCTTAAACTTTAAAGTTTATCCTCATTAGCAGTTATCTTAGATTGTAAAGTTTTATCTTTATCTCGTTTGTCTTGTGTAAACCATATGTTTTACATTCTGATTACATTATTTAATTGTAATATTAGGTTATAATTTTTTTTTTTTTAAACTTCCTCCGTTTTTTTATAAACGATGTTATNATAATTCTCAATTATATGATGTTTTCGAATTTCAATGCAAAATTAATTAGTTTTTTATTGTTTTGATTATTTGTATTATACAGATTATACAAATTAATTAGTTCTCTCCTTTTTTGTTTTGTTTCCTTGTTTAAACTTTGGCAGCGTATGAGCAAATCTCAATTGACATTTTAAATATGCTTTGGGTGTTATTGGTTTGTGTATTTTAATGGATTTAGAAATCCAAACCAAATCCAGTGTTATTGGTTCTATGATTTTGAAATCCATATTCAAATTTTGTGTTATTAGTTCTATGATTTTAAAATCCAAGTTAAAATCAAGTGTTATTCAATAGTAAGGATTTGCATAAGGATTTGATTTTAATTTGGATTTGAATGGATTTACAAGTGTTTTTAAGAGTAAAATACAAATGAGCAAATATCGAATGAAACCTTGTTATTTGGTTGGATTTGTATTATTAAAATTTTAGAAGAAAAATTTGGATCCAAATCGAATGGAGCTGTCCCGAAACGTATTTTTTTCTTTGCTTCTGCTTGTGTCAACGCCTCTTTAGCTGTTACACACTATTGTTGTAAGTAAAGATATTGAGATGTGAAGTGTGATTGCAACTTGCAAGATTAATAGTTTTCAGTGAAGTTATCGATGCATAATCTTTCATAGACTACCTCTAGTTAATTACAACGTTTAGCTAGATCTCTTACAGCCCTCGTGAGTCAGCCAACTTAAAGGCGATAGCTTTGTCGTTTGAAGATGTTGTACCAGACATTAATCTCCAGCAAGCAAGAGGGTATTTTGTTGGAAACCAGAAAATTGAAGATGATTGTGTTTCATAATTTTCCTCGATATTTATGGAAAACTCTTCACCAAAATTTGTTTGTTCCTTTTCCGTTTCTATAAATCCACATGTTCGAGCATCAATAGTATCGCCTAATCCAATCGCACTCCTACCCGACGTTACATTCTTTTCAAATATCACTTTGAGATCATCAAACTCTTCAGAAGTTTCGTCACAAATTTTTTTATAGTTCGGATGTGCCAAAAATACGATAAAAAACTAACATAATGAAAAATCTATGCATATATCAAAGACGCCGTAAATCATTTTTTGAAATAAAATTTACCTTTATGTACTTACATGTGTTGGTTTACATAACTTTCTTCGAAAGTACTGTCGAACATATAGTTTTCATGAAAAAACAAATTCTGATGATGAAAAAAAAAAGATCTTGAAAAAGTTAATAACAATGACAATAAATTCTTGGAACTCATGATCAAGAAATCAAGAAAGAGAACATGTCAATCAATTGAGAGCAATAATTGCAACAAATATGTGGACAGATTCTATACTTTAGGAGAATAATAGATGATCAGTGAAAGAAAAAGAATGAAAAATCTTTTTGATTTTTTTTTTTTTGATTTTATTATAAATCTAATTGGTTGATTTACAATAATCCGTTTATTTGATTTTGAAATCCAACTTATTTAATTTTGAAGTACACTTATCTGATTTTAAATCAATGGATTCATTCAGATTTTTAAATCTGAGTAATCCATTAAAATACAAAAACCAATAATCCTCATTTAGTTTAAAATAGCATCCCGTAAGGGTCCGAGCTATTTGAGGATTGAGCCTGTTATAGCGGATTTCAACTATTACAACCACCTAACCCCTCCCATTCAGATCACTTAGCTTCCCACTTTCCCTTTCCACAATCTCTACTCTCTTTTTCTCTCTAAGAAAAACAAACAGAAAAAGGAAAAAAAAGGTGGAAGATGCAAGAACTACCGGATTGCTTGTACGAGGGAAAGCAACCAACCTTGATCCCTCCTACATCTCCCACACCAAATCACTCTCTCTACCTTTCCAACCTCGACGACCATCATTTTCTCAGATTCTCTATTAAGTACCTTTACCTTTTCCAAAAATCTCTCTCTTCTCTAACCCTCAAAGATTCTCTCTCTAGGGTTCTAGTCGATTACTACCCTTTAGCCGGTCGGATAAGAGCCTCCGATGACCGGACCAAGCTCGAGGTTGATTGTAATGGGGAAGGCGTGGTTTTCGCAGAAGCTTTCATGGATATAACTTCTCAGGAGTTTCTTCAGCTTTCTCCTAGACCAAATAACTCTTGGAGGAAGCTCTTGTTCAAGTTTCAAGCTCCGAGTTTCTTGGATATTCCTCCTCTTGTCATACAGGTTCTTTTTATTCTTTTTTTCCTTCGTATATTTTTATTTTTTGCTTAGGAACTTATGGTTGTTTCATATTAGTTGATAATTTGTAAGAAAAACAATTCGATTTTTTGTTTGGATGGGGATAAACATTAAACATAGCTCGAATATTTTAATGTCATAAAGTTAGTTGGATCGACTGTACCTGTTTAGATAGATACATCGGGAGAAAACTAAAACTGATTGGGTGTTTTTTTCCTGACTCTTAAATTGATTCGGCCACTTTGTATCTTTTGAAATAAGAAATGCATACTTTTCTAGGTCGTGCATAATGCATTTGATGTAGAAATAACATAAAGTTATTTTCCTACCACATTTCTTATTAAAATACGTGAACTTTAATAAAGAGGTTAGATAGAAAAACAAAAAAAGACACATAGAGAATAAACTTGTCTGTTAATGGTTCCATATATATTACTCTTTTCCTTTTCTTGTTTACAAGAAAATCAAAACCTCTTTTTCTTGCCTTGAATTAGTTTATTACAAGACTTTTTTGTTTAACTCATGCCATGACTTACCAAAAAAAAACTCATGCCATGACTACGAGTCTTATTAAAACTGCGTTTCTATGAACTTGTAAAGTATCCCACGGCAAGTAAGGCTAAAATGCTATTCGAATTCAGTAGAAAAAAGATCGGTATATATTTTCTTTCAACAATTATGATTCCTTACGAAGATGTTGATTGATACCTCCCTCAGGTGACGCATCTCCGTTGCGGGGGTATGATCCTCTGCACCGCGATCAATCATTGCCTTTGTGACGGCATTGGCACATCGCAATTCCTACATGCATGGGCCCATGCAAACACACAAGCTCATCTTCCGATCCGACCGTTCCACTCCCGCCACGTGTTAGACCCACGAAACCCTCCACGTGTCACACACTCACATCCCGGTTTCACCCGTACCACCGCAGACAAAAATTCCACCTTCGACATTTGCAAGTGTTTACAGTCCCAACCACTGGCTCCCGCCACGTTAACCTTCACACCGTCTCTTATCCTGCGCTTAAAGAAAACATGCGCTCCCTCGCTAAAATGCACAGCGTTCGAGGCACTTGCGGCTCACACGTGGTGCTCGTGGGCTCGATCTCTTGACCTGCCGCTCACCGTGCTGGTCAAACTTTTGTTCTCTGTCAATATGAGGAAAAGGCTTATTCCAGAACTTCCTCAAGGGTATTATGGTAACGGGTTCGTATTAGCTTGCGCCGAGTGCAAAGTACAAGACCTAGTCAATGGTAATATTCACCACGCGGTAAAATTAATACAAGAGGCGAAAGCGAGAATCACCGACGAATGTGTAAGATCAATAATAGATTTACTGGAGGATAAAACAGTAAAAACGGACGTCTCATGCACTTTGGTTATTTCACAATGGGCGAAATTGGGATTAGAGGACTTGGACTTTGGAGGAGGAAAGCCAATGTATATGGGTCCTTTGACGAGTGATATCTACTGTTTATTTTTACCGGTCGCCGGAAACTATGATGCCATTAGGGTTCAGGTGTCGCTGCCGGAGGATGTTGTGAAGAAGCTAGAGTATGACATGGTTAAGTTCTTAGACGAAAAAGATGAGGAAGAAGAGAATTCTCTTGCATAATATCTTTTATAATTTCAGTGATCTATCTCCATAATATATAATGGAAGTCGTGAGAAAAAAAAAAAAAAACTAAAGTGGATTTGATGGGGGAAAAAGGTCTCTCACGTGTCGATTTTTGAGTGATTTGATTTCTTGTTTTGTTCATTGGAATCGTTGCTCAATAGTATAACCTCATATATTTGTAGAAGATGAAACCATTCATCTATATATATATTACTACATATTATGCTAATAAAATAATAATAAGAGACTCTTTAAAAACCCCGTTAATCATGGTCTAACTCCCCAACGAAGTAACTTTTTAAAATAGTTCATTTTCTCTTGAACCCATGATTCTATTTGTTACTCTACCAAAAAAACTTGGAATATATTATATTTTCGCACTATCACCTATTTACTTACTTTTAGCAACAATCGACTGTCTAATCCACTTGTAATATATATATATATATATATATATTGAAAAACGTGAAAACATTAGAACTATCGTGTCACTACTATAGTGTCAAATCTATTTAAATGATACAAATCAATAAATAACATCACATGGTGCTGTTTTCCAACATGGCGCTGACATGTACAAGGAATATATTGTTGGTTCGTTTTTTGGTAAAATGCCTCACTATGACCCTATCCAAAGTGTTCTTAATTACATGTGGGGAAAGAGTTCAAAGCTAGAAATCCACTTGCAGCCGCTGAAGAGATCAATACTAGTGAGAGTTCCAAATGAGTTCATTAGGACACAAATTCTGGAAAAAGGCTTTGGTATGTTGATTCATCAATGTTTCATGTTACCCAATGGGGTTCCTCTATCTCTACTGTCACTCCAGAGATAGTCTCCATACTTTTGTGGGCTCATCTCTATGGAGTGCCTTTTGATATGCGTGCTAAGGAGGGTTTGTGCCTAGCTGCTGGCTTGGTGGGTGAACCTATTGAAACATATGATTACACAAAGAATTTATCCAGTCATGTAAAAGTAGAAGCAAACCTCAAGAAGCCTCTTCCTTCAAGTGGTGAACTTATAAGAGAGAGTGGAGAAATTATTGAGATCAAAATTGAATATCCCTCCTTCCTGCACTCACTGTAATGAGATTGGTCATATCGCTAAAAACTGTATCAATCCTCCTACTACTCATGTGTCTACTTTTTCAGAGGTTCATACCTGTTTAACGAAAGACTCGGCTAGTCCTCAGTTAGTTGTGGGGGAAAAGAATTTTGGTGTAGTTGTTGTTGAGGTCCCTGCAATTGTTGTTCAAGTGGCTAGTTCAACTGTTGTCGTTGAGGAGGCTGCTCCCCTTGTTGTTTCTGAAGAGACTTCGACAATTTTATCTTTGGTGAATAAATCTGAGTCCCATGTTGCTTATAGCTTGGAAGTCCCTATCTCTCCACCTGTTGCCTTGCTCACAGCTACAGAAAGTGCTCCTAGTCAGTCACTGTTGGATGCTCTCTTTCTGGAAGCCTCTCTTATTTCACCACCCTCAAACTCTTCTTTTTCTGTTGATTCCTCTCTTTCCTTTGCTCCATTTTCTTCTATAAATCTTCCTTACCAAATAGCTATTTTTGCCCTGTTTCCTTCTCTTCCCCTCACTCAAAAGCTTTTTCGCCAGTTTCATCTCTTTCTTTTTCAAATCATCCCCCCTATTTGTTTGTCTCGCCTCTGTGTTTCTCTTCTCCAGCTCCAAACTCTCCTTCACCGGTTGGGTCCCTGCCCCAAAGCCTCTCTCTTTTGTTTCTTACATTGCTTCAAAACAAAGTTCCCCTTTCAAATCACAGTTAGCCTCCCTTCCCCCTGCTTTTGCAAGTTTTAATTCCTCATCCTCCTTATCTTCTTCACTCCCTCTTTCTCCTCCTACTCATAATGCTATTCATACTATCCAGTGTTCTGAGAATGCAAATGTTTTGCCACCTGTTTTTAGTCAAGGGGATATCCTCTCCCAAGGAGGGTCTCCGAGCACTTCCCTATGAGTACAAAGCTCTTTTTTTGGAATGTCCGAGGCCTAAATGACTCGGTTAAGCACCTACCATTAACCAATGGTTAGCTACTAAAAAGCCTATCTTTGGTGCTCTTTTGGAAACACATATCGCATAATCAAATTTGAATCTTATTATGACTAAAGTTTGCCCTGGCTGGAGCTTTACCTCAAATCATAGCTCCGATGCGGATGGAAGAATTATTTTGATCTGGAAGCATCCAGTTGCGGTTAGAGTGCTCCTGCAGTCAAGGAAATCTCTAACCTGTGAAGTATCTATTGCTACCAGTCTAAAGTTCACTTATACTGCAATCTACGCCTCAAACCTGAATGATGAAAGATCTGATCTTTGGGTTGAGCTCATAAACTTGCATCAAACTTTGTCTCTTCAGTCCTCCCCGTGGTTGCTTGGTGGTGATTTCAATCAGATTATGCATCCTGCTGAGCATTCCATGCCCTCGGTAAACTCTATCACTCTTGCAATGTCTGACTTTCGGGGTTCTCTTCTCTAACTTGGGATGTTTGATCTTAGATTCCATGGCCTCCTAAATACTTGGACAAATAAGCAGCCTCTATCTCCTATTGCAATGAAGCTAGACATGCTTTTAGTTAACCAAAGCTGGATCTCGTACTTACCAAACAGTGCTGCCACTTTTTTAGCCCATGAATTCTCTGACCATAGCCCTTGCCTTCTAGACCTATCCGTACCATTACCCCAAGCTGGTACCAAACCCTTCAAATTCTCCAACTACCTAACTAAGCACCATAAATTCCTAGCCACGGTTGAGGAATGTTGAATTCTGGCCGGAAGCAAAGTTACTAATCTCACTGAAATTTGCAGGAAACTAAAGACATTAAAGATATCACTTCAAACACTAAATAGAGAGAAATTTTCCAATATTCAAGAGAAAGTTATTAATACTAACAATTTGTTAAAAGATGTGCAGGTGTTAGCTCTACAAACTCACTCGCCAGCCTTGTTCCAGCAAGAGAGAGACCTTCATGAGAAGTGGATCTTCCTAAAATCAATAGAAGAAGCTTACTTCAAGCAAAAATCCATAATAACTTGGTTAAGAGAAGGAGATCTCAATACCTCCTATTTCCATAGAGTTTTGCTAGTCAGAACTGCACTCAATACAATCAGATCCTTTTTGCTTCCCTCTGGAGACCTCTTGACTGATCCAATAGCTATGAGTGCTCATGCCGTGGCTCATTTTCAAAGGAACCTGGCCCCTGATGTCCTACCTAATTCCTCATCTACTCCTGGCTGGTTCCATAGGCTAACTTCCTTCAGGTGTTCTGCTGCTCATCGTATCATTCTTATAGCTGCTCTAACTTCTGAATAAATTTCATCCTCAGTCCTAAAACTCAACCCTAATAAGGCTCATGGGGCCGGATGGCCTTACCTCAGGTTTTTTCAAAGCTTCATGGAGTCTTATTGGGGAAGAGGTTGTCGCGGGTGTCCAAATGTTCTTCTGTCCTGGTTTCATGCCCTCCTCAGCCAACTCTACTATACTCTCTCTTGTGCCAAAACACCCTGGTGTCTTTGCAATTAGCGACTACATACCAATTTCATGTTGCTCCACCATTTACAAGTCCATCTCAAAGTTGTTAGTGTCAAAGCTAAAACATCTATTGCCTGAGTTAATACTACTGAATCAAACAGCTTTTGTTCAAGGGAGACTACTAGTGGAGAATACCATCTTGGCTACTGAAATAGTTAATGGCTATCATAGAGAGAAATGACATACTAGGATTACAATCAAGGTTGATATAGCAAATGCTTTCGATACTTTGAATTGGGATTTCCTCTTCACCTGCCTGGCTAGCCTTCATGTTCCTCAGATATACCTTAATTGGCTGAGAGCCTGTATCAGCACGCCAAACTTCACAATTGGTTATAATGGGACAGTTCAAGGTTATTTAAGAGGAAAACGTGGCCTTAGACAAGGGGATCCTCTCTCCCTTTATCTCTTTGTAATAGCCATGAACTGTCTATCTCTACTCCTAAATAAAGCGGCTGAAGAGGGAAAGTTCAACCACCATTACAAATGTGAAGAAACAAAGCTTACTCATCTTTGCTTTGCGTATACCTCCTGATATTCACTGATGGATCCCTGAGTTATGTGCAAAACATTTTGAGCATTCTCCAGGAGTTTGAACAACATTATGGCCTTGCAGTTAGTCTCCAAAAAACTTATTTCTTCTCCTCGGGCTTGTCACAATTTGAAGTTCAACAAATCAGCAGAGTTACTGGATTAACTACTGGTTCTTTACCTATTAGATACTTTGGGGTACCTCTATGTACCAGGAAGCTGTCCATTGCTAACTATGCTCCATTAATTGACCATGTCAACAACAAAATCAATTCTTGGAGTGCAAGATCTCTTTCTTTTGCTAGTCGTCTGCTCCTTTTGAACACTGTCATTGCAGGAATCATAAATTTCTGGACTGCTACTTTTGTTCTCCCAAAGTCCTGCATTACAAAGATAAACTCCTTATGTAGTGCATATCTCTGGAAATGCACAATTGAAGGTCATCATTCAGCAAGAGTATCTTGGGAAACAATTACTCTATCAAAAGAAGAAGGGGAGCTGGGATGTAGAGACTTGGTTTCTTGGAACAGAGCTTGCATCCTAAAGTTGGTTTGGCTCCTGTTCTGCAACTCTGGTTCTATTTGGGTGGCCTGGTATAAGGAGAAAGTTTTGAATGGTTCTCTGAGCAACTTCTGGATCATGAAGCCAAAAAACAAACACTCATGGTTAGCAAATAAGCTTCTCAAGATTAGAGATGTTGCCTACAACTGGATTAAATTGCGGGTTGGAAATGGAAAACAAGTAAGATTTTGGACAAATAATTGGTCACCTTTTGGAAAGTTACAAGAATTTCTGTCTCCGGGAATCACTATAAGGATGGGTATTGCTGCGAACTCTACTCTCAGTCAGCTTTGGTTACAAAACCATTGTGATATTCGTGCAGCCCGTTCTGAAAACCAGTTTCTATTTCAAACTTATCTTTCTACTCTCGTGTTGGAAGATGGTGATGACTACTACGAATGGGTGGTGGAAGATAAACTTTGGCCTAAGTATCGAACTGGAGCGGTTTATAAAATGTTAACGAATCATGAAGGCGAGGTACCTTGGAAGTTGGCAGTGTGGAACTCAGGCGGGATACAAAAGCACATCTTTCTCACTTGGTTGTTTGTGCTCAATCGATGCCCTACGAAAGACATATTAGCGGGTTGGGAATTATTGGTGGATCAATCATTGGAAAGCAGAGATCACTTACTTTTTGATTGCTCCTTTAGCTGGGCTATCTGGCATCGTGCTGCTAGGCGATGCTTTATATCTCCTTCACGATCCTGTCCAGACTCTCTTTAGGATATGCAGCTCCTCCAAGGCTCGGTATCGAAAAAGAAATTAGCCCGTTTTGTTTGGCAATGTATCATTTACTCAATCTGGTTGGAGAGAAATTAAAGGCTCCATCGTCAGCAGTTCAGATCAACCACTTCAATCCTCCTCTCAATGGACCAAATTATCCGCAATCGGATCTCTAGTCTGCGTGAATCCAACCCTACGAAAGCTTCGGAGATGAAGCAGTATTGGCTAGCTACATCTTTTACTTGATTGATGCAGGCGCTGATAGATGCAGAAGGAGTCTGCGATTCTCCTTTGCTCATCCCATGTTTCAATCGTCGTGACTTCTCACCTTCCTTCATCTCTTTACTAATTAGTTGGGCTAAGATTAAAGTATGATTCTAAATGGTATGTGTTGTTTCAATTTTTTATGGGCTAGGCCCAAAAACTAAGACATTGGCTAGGTTTGTTTTCTTTCTTTCTCTTGCATTAAATTAAAAAATCTTGTTCGAAAAGAAAAAAACATCACATGGTTATATATTTTCAGTAACACCATTGAGTCATTTCATAATTTTATGTATTTTATGATTTGATTAACAAAAGGTATATTCAGTATTCTATATAGCCACATATATAGCACGAAATTGCAACGGATTTTAAATTCATGATTATTCTAGAGTAAATCGATTGGTAATTTGAAATAGTCATGATTGTTTTTGTACCTTTCATAACTACGCATAATTTTTAATAATACAAAAATAAAATAAAATTTTATATCAAATTTATATTAGAATATTTCTCAAAATCTAATCAACGGTGTTTACTAATAAGCTGAATAATTATATTTTCGTGACATAAAACTTACAACTTAGAGTGAATGTTCAAGAATATTTAACCAATTTCGAATTGCAAACTATTAAAAAAAAAAAAAAAAACGAAACTGCACGAAAGCATGAACAAATGTTAAAACAGACATCACGAAGTGATGTTTTTGGAATTGTGACACAATAATATACTCATATATTGCATGTTTTAGCATGCATTTCATTTATAGTTTTGTGTAGATTACATGCATAATCATGGTCTTGTCTTGCATTTAGGTCTCATTTAGAGATTAGGGCATTTTCACTAGGTCTAGTGTGTTCTTGCATGTTTTGAAGTATTTCCTAGGTAATTGGAGGCAATTGGGCGTATTTGGAGAGTTGGACCTAAGTGGAGTACAAAGTCCATCCGAGACGCCTGAAAGATGTGTCTAGACGAAGGCCTTGCGATCCAAATCAGCTTTGACAACCTTCATGAATGTTGTAGAGGAGTGCGTTAGCTATCCAGGGGAAGTTGAATCAGGCGATTCGGATATGTGGTTTGAGAGATTTGGCCGATTTTCTAAGGAGTCTCCGTCTGGCCACAAGACTAGTCTCTCATACTGGTCCAGCACAAGAAATCTCCCTCAGACAGCATGGAACTTTCCCCCCACCAGGAGATTTACCGGCCATGTGCACCGGCTCCAAGTGGCCCGGTGTCAGCACACAGGCACACCCATCCCGGCCAGGATACAGCCGGTACACCCAACCGGTGCCAAACTTTCATCCGAACCAGCCAAGCTCGTCCAAAGTGTCTCAAAGATGTGGCTATATGGGGAACTTACAATCCGATTCAGCTTCAACTGCCTTCATAGCAGTTGTAGAGGAGTGAATTAGCTTTACACAGGAGTTTGAATAGGGTTATTTTGACGTACGGATAAGGAGATAAGACGGATTTACTGAAGGTATGTCCGTCTGGCCGAGAGAAGATGACACCGTCCAAAGAACCGGCAAAACGAAGTCCTTCCGATATGAATCAACTAAGAAAATTTCAAAAATGTTGCCAAAACTTGGATACATCTTCAGTGAATCGGTCATAACTTCTGAACCTGACATCCGAATGACTTGAATCCAACTCCTGTAGATAGCTAACTCGTCCCTCTACAACTCTTATGAACACCGTTTGAGTTTATTCATATTGGAAGGCCTTCGTTCTCCCTAATCTCTAAATGAGACAAGACCATGATTATGCATGTAATCTACACAAAATTATAAAAGAAATGCATGCTAAAACATGCAATATATGAGTATATCACACAACAAATTGAAATTGAAATAAAGTGTCATTAGCTCTCGACTGGAAAAGTATCTTAGGCAAATTTTAGAGGTCACATGATCGATTGACATTTGAGACGGAACTAATATTACATGCTGTGGTTCCGAATCTGAGGGATTACGGGTTTCGCCCGGAAATCTTCTGGTAATTTAAAAAAAAAAAAAAAATTGAAATTGAAGTAGATTTCAATTTTTTTGCAAACACTATTCATGATCTGTTTATAATTATATGTCGAAGCCCATATCCATATCCATGAAGCCCATTTGCTTTAGAACGATATTTTGTATCTTTAGGTATCAAATCGCATAAGATATTTTCCGGAGTTTGTAAAAGGAAAACGCAGCAGCGAAATTTCAAGTTTCGAAGAGCTTTTTCCTCACCAAGCAAACGTGGGTTAGTGGGAATCTCAAATCTATCTATATGATTTTCGTTTATCTTCCGTTTGTTTAAATCGATTTCGTTCTCCTTTGATCTCATCTCTTGAATCAATCGGCGAAAGCTTTCCCGTCTCATCCTTAATTCCATCACGTTTCGTAATTATTCGATCTGTTTCTAGATTTCGCTTTTATTTTCTTCGTTCGTTGAATTTTATAATTCGCCTCCTCCGTTTTTGTGATTTTAATGGAGTCTGTTGAAATATTTTTCTGAAAACATCTTTTGTTGATAGCTGCGATACGAGTCAAAATAATTTTGTGAAGCTTGCAGCAGATTTGTGTCGTATTATGTTCTAAAGCTGTTTGACAATAAAAATCCAATCAAAAATTTCTTATTAACGATGGTGCTTGCTATTTGCAGATATTCGTCTTGTTAGTTAAAAGATTGAAACTTTCTGGTGGGTTGTTGCTGTTTTTGTGGAAGATTTACAATGGGAGAGGAGCATCCGAGAAAGCGGTCTCGACAACATTTTGAAGCAGAGGCGAGACACGTATCTTTGCTGGAATCCCCTCAATGCGAAACGTCTAAGTGGTATTTCAGCAGGGAAGAGATTGAGCGTTTCTCTCCATCTAGAAAGGATGGGATTGACCTCGTGAAGGAGTCATTTTTACGGTCTTCGTATTGCACCTTCCTTCAAAGACTTGGCATGAACCTTCATGTGTAAGCTCACATTACTATTCTTTGTTATTTTTTTTATTTCAGTTTCTGGGAAGTAGAGTTTGTTCTCTGGTTGTTTGCTTCATAGAATATGCTTAATACTTCTTCTTTTCTTCTGATATGATATTTCTTGGTACTTTTTTTAGCTAAAGAGGGTGCCTAATGCATGACAATGGCTAGCCTAACTGTTGAATTTTATCGTAGGGCCACTGTGGGAGGTGGTCTGGAGGTTCTCAAACTATAAATTCTCCATTTTGTCTACATATTTATGTCATGAATGGAGAATCATGTAATAGTAGTCAAAATTTGGTGTCCATGCATCATATATTGGCTCACTTCTCATCGGCAATGGGAGGCTTGCATCTGTCATGAATTTGCTTTGGAGCTGTTCACCTGTTTATACATGCCCTTCTGATATATGTCTGTATTTGTAATTCTCTGCTGGGTTATCAAAACCCTCAGCTGTTCCTACCATTACCAACTGATGTTCTTAGTTTTCTGAGCAAGTGCACGTCTCTCCCGGCCCACTATTTTTGAATCATCTATCATAGGTACTGGTGTTTTTCGTCCTTTGCATTAATCACGTGTGTCGGAAATGCTTCATGTTGTAAATGCTGGTTTTGGTGAAAGCGATATCTAGCTTTTAGTTGCTGAAGACATTATAATATTGAACTTTTTGGTGAGATGATATTTTGGGTGCTATTGAAGGTTTTTGACAATCTTATTGCTTCAGGTCCCAGGTTACAATAGGGTGTGCAATGGTGATGTGCCACCGGTTTTACATGCGCCAGTCTCATGCCAAAAACGACTGGCAGGTAGGAATACTTTAGTATTCATATGGTTCATCAATTGCATGTATCAATCTGTAACGAAGAAATTGATACTTAAAAAAGAATTTGGGTATTGAGCAACATAATGTTGTTGAAAACAATTCAAAAGTGGTTATTATAAAGTTTTTCAGTCTCTCCTGATTAATTAGAAGTTTATATGATTTAAGCTTAAAAATTTCCTCGTTTGCCACTTGGTGATTTGCAGACGATAGCAACTGCCAGTCTTTTCCTCGCTTGCAAAGCTGAAGATGAGCCGTGTCAACTGTCCAGCGTTGTTGTAGCGTCTTATGAAATAATTTATGAGTGGGATCCTTCTGCCTCAATTAGAATCCATCAAACCGTAAGTATTTATAAATCTATCTATTGGTGAATTCGTACTGTGCATTGTGCTAATTTATTACTTATTACTCTGTCTGTAGGAATATTACCATGAATTTAAAGAATTTATTTTGGCCGGGGAGAGGCTTCTGCTGGACACAAGTGCTTTCCATCATCTAGACATTGAACTTCCCTACAAACCTCTGGCTGCGGCGTTGAATAGGCTGAACACTTGGCCTGACCTTGCAACAGCTGCATGGAATTTGGTGCATGATTGGTAAAGACCCTTGTTAAGAATAGTATCTTTGCTTTTGTCCCCACATTGAGTTTGAATAATCATATAATGCATTGTGTGTAGGCTTCGAACAACACTATGCTTGCAGTACAAACCCCATGTTATTGCAACTGCCACTGTACACTTAGCTGCCACGTTTCAGAATGCGAAATTAGGTGACAGCAGGAGAGATTGGTGGTTGGAGTTTGGTGTTACAACTAAGTTATTAAAAGGTTTGTCGTTCAAACACTTTCTTTATTATTCTCTGTTATTTCTACCAATCGTTTGATCAGTCCCATAGTTAGATGCTGCATTATTTCTATGATGCTAGGTGTTGTTAAGATAGCTCCAATTCAAGAGGCATGTTAGGTTCTTACTTACCATGTGCACATATTGAGTTTGGAATTAGGTAGCGGTCTGAATGAACAACACGTGCTGCTACATGATTATAGCGGTTTATTAAGATAACGGGGTGTTTATCATCAATGGTGACAGAGGTGATCCAGGAAATGTGCACACTGATAGAAGTGGACAGAAGGAGGACTATGCCGCCTCCAAGAAGAGAGGTAGCTTGGGCAATGCCTGCAGCCATAAAGCCGGTCCATATGGCTAGAGGCTATCCGTTTCACAGCTACCCTTTGCAGTCCTATAGACAGCCTGGCATTTGGTGAGCCATTGTTTTGCAGCCTGAAGATGTAATCTCTCTTGTAGTCTGAATTTGGTCTGTAAACAATAGAAGATTCTGATGAGTCTCATGAGAGAGGGAGGCAATATAGGTTATATTGCAATCTGGGTGTGGCTAAGTTAAGCCTCTCAGGTATGACCATCTTCACCAAAGTGATTCTCTCAAGATTCTTCTTCTTTGTTCTATTACATAGAGATTATGTAGAGTTGTTGGTTATACAAGTATCCACTCACTCATTATAATACTAGCAGACTTCATATCATTGTATATCTGGAATCTATATTTTGCGTTTCTTCATATTGTTTTTGACTTCTTTTCTCATCGCTAAGTAGTTTGGTTTGATGAGGTGTTGTATGTATGAATCTTGGATCGTCTAATGCAGTTATATGTGGAGCCTTTGGTCCTTTTTGGAAAATAACTGTACGACCAAATAGTCATGTTTTCTCCTCACTAGGTACTGAAAATCATTTCCCAAGTTGAGTTACAAAAAATAAGTGTATTTTGGTGATATATGTTTGGAATGCTATCAAATCATAACAGGTATTTAAGACGAGTCGACATAACCACGGATCATGTCTAAACACAGAAAGTATCTTTTGGAGATAGAAGTTGACTTTGCACTGAATCATGTTTAAACTGGTCGCTTGGATGCTCAACGTTCTGGCCAAATATGTGAAAAAATCGAGTAACTAAAAATCAATCATATTGGTTTGGCTAAAATGTCCACCTAGGAAAATATTGGTTTGGTTAGCGCCTAAGGCCCTAAACGATCAAACACATACAATCACAAGTGCATGCAAACGTGTTGCAGACGATTGCGGAAGACCCAAGTATAAACATGGCCAAACGAGTTTGCATGGACTTCATTGCATCAACCAAAGCGTTTTTTTTCTTTCTACATGAAAAAATTGTTTCATATACTCATTCTTTGTAGCCCCGGCCTTGGTGTTGGTTTATTGGTGCACGGTTGTGGGAATAAATTTTGTTTCTTTAACAAACTTATCCGTAAGACCAAAACAAAATTTTAACCAAAATATTTTTTAAGGTAAAAGAGTAATTGGATGGAAAGGGAAACGGTTGAAAGCAAAAATTTAATCAAAGAGATCACAGGATCCGGTAGCAGTTGGAATAGGTAAAAAAAATATTAAAGGTTAATCCGGGTTTAGGGGATGTACGGACTTTGACCCATAATTTCTTTTTTTGTTTAATATCTATCTTTATTTATATAAAATAAAATCCAATTTACATAAATAAAAAATATATAAAATAATAAACTACAAAGCGATTAAACAACGAAAATGAATTTTGACGATTATTTTCTCTGAGAAGTTTTAATCGTTGAGAGAGTGTCCACACTTCCCTTCCTCGTATTAGCATTCGATTTGATGTGATCTTCATATTTGGCTATTATCCATCATTTATCATGTTGTATTACATTAACACATTATCAAGTAAGAACTATAAATATTCTTCGAATAAAAATCCAATTTATTGATTCTTTCGATAGAAATAAGACTTGAGATTGCTAATTTTCGACGACGGTACGAATGTTGCCATACAACAGAGACGTTGCATCTTCCACTCTAAACCCTTGTCCCTTCCATGACGGTTTACATGGTGGTTGTTTCCATAGTAACGCTATATCCAACATAATAAAATCACCGAAAAAATCGAACTAAAATCTTAAATTTGCCGACCATCATCTTCGTTGATCATAAACTCACCAATCTCCGGATCAAAAATTCAAATTACATACCCAAACCATAAGAATTTCCTTTTTATCCAAAAAAAAAATAATTAATCAAAAAAAAATTTTTGGTGGGAAACCTCCCTATAGTAAATTGTGATAGAAAAAATCAGTTTAAAATAGAATTTTGGTTTAAAAAAAAAAACATGACGAAATGAGAGAATCAATTGAAATTTCGGTTTAATTTAACAAATCAGCGAACGCTATAAAAAGGAAGTTGAAAATCATTGACTAGCGTCTTTCCGGCCTCCAAATTTCACTTTCACAAAACCCGAGAAATCAATTCTTCTGTTCAACGGCGATTCGTCGTGACGGGATACTTCTCCGCTTCTTCCACCTGACCTCTCTCTTGTAGCGTCGTTCGTCGCGCTCTCTCGCTCTAGCTTTTTACCCGGCTGATCGTGCTCTCGCGTTGTGACTGAAGAAAATCTAGGTTCGATTTCTCGCTAAGATCGTTTGTTTTCTTTCTCCGGTATGTATCACATACATTTGCTAATCGATGAAAGTTGGAAAAGAGTTCGGAGTTTTGTTTCTTGGAAATCGGATGAAGCAATCCGAAAACTTCATTGCGATTACTGTATATGAAGTTGAGTTCGTACGAATTACGATTATGGTCTTGGTTGCGTAAAATCGGTGGAGGAAGCGATGCTTATTCATCTTCTCTGCATGGATTAGGCAAATGACTAGTTCATCGGAAAAGAGATTTCCTCTGAGTGCGAAAGATTACGAGCTTTTTGAGGAGATCCGCGATGGTGTTTACAGAGCCCGATGCATTGTACTTGATGAGATTGTGGCCGTCAAGATCTTGGATCGTGAAAGATGCAGGAGCGATGTGGTTGGTATCTTCCTCTTTTGTTGTTGTTATACTTACGAGGATCAATCATCGGAAATTATATTTGTCTGTATTGGAGATAAACTCGAAATGCATCTTTTGTTCATTGCAGGAAACCATAAGCAAAGAAGTTCACACAATTGATCATCCGAATCTGTTGAGGCCGCATTGCTATTTCTTAGATGGTAGCAGCTTCTGGATTGTGATGCCTTACCTTCATGGACAAGATGTTAATGTAGTTTAACCCTAATTTCAATTATCAATTTGTTTTTCCATCATATTTGATAGCACAATGTATGCTTCTTTCTAGGCTGGGAACATTTTGGCTGACTCAAACGAAACAGTTAACCTCGGAGACTCTGGACTTTCAACAAGCCAGTTACTGGCGTCTCTTGGGTACTTTGTTTGTTTCAACATACTCGTGACCAAGAAGTCAAAGTTCACTGCTTGATTTTTGTTGTTGTTGTTTCAACTTTGGCATAACTCTTGGAGCAGAGAGCATTTCGGCATCCCTTCTGATGCAGAGAGTCCTATTTCTGAAGAAGAGCCACTTGAACGAAATTTGGCTTCAGATAACTCGGTAAGATGAAATATAATTTCGTATGGTCCTTCAACTTCTGATCCTTATTGAAATCCCTCTGAAGTTGGATAGAGTTATTTCTTCAGGATCAACTGAAAAACTACGAAGCGTTGACCGCTTGGATACAGAATCCTTTGTCTAACAACGCTGCTCAAATCCTCCCATTGTTACAGACTCTCCTGCACGACAATGAAATCCAAAGGGTGAATTGCCATTTAAAACGCTTCCTGTTGATATCCACACATAAATGTCTTTTGGATATTCATCTCCTGGTAGTTTCACACATATTTATTTGCTTGGCAGGAAAGATTAATCGGACTAATTCAGCTCTATGATCCAACTGCTGGTAAGTTTTCTGTTCTGTAAGCAGATTTTTGCATCTTCTCTGTTTTACGAGTTTTATTGATTATTGATCTTGATGTGTACAGTCAACATAAAGCCAAGGGTGAATACGGAAGGCGGGCAGGTTGGGTTTGCTTCTCACTTTGCTAATGACATATGCATAGAGATGAAGTTGTGTGAGGACAGAAATAAGAGCCTTAAGTTCTGAATTCACAGATATCAACGGAGACAGATCTATCTTCTGAGGTTCACTTCTTGGAGCAGAGGTAATGAGATCACTCTCCACAAGCTTAAGACAATAACAAAAATCTTTGAAAGGACAAAAATACTGCAAATGTCACCTTGAAACATGGGGATTGCTTTTTAATACTCCCACGAGTCAACAATTATCCATCTTCCAAATAGTTGTTTTTTTTGGTTGGTTCTTTCCAAAACTGAAACTAATGATTGATTGTTTTAATGGTTTCAAATGCTACAGCGTGAAAAAGCTTGAAGAGGAAGTTGAGAATCTGAAAAAAGCAAACGGTCAGGTATGTAAAGATAGCCACACTCACAGATCATCCTCTTCTATTAGATCATCATCAGCATTTATGGAAGTTTCCTAAAATTGTTGCAGCTAGAAGATCAGATCAGCCGCTTGACGAAGAGTAGTGATCCACAAAAGCGCGATTGACTTTGCGCTCCATCTTGAAGGAGGCACCACTCTGACTCTGTTTGCATTCTTTTTGCTTGAGGAAAAAAATCTGGATAGAAACCGCTTCGCTTGATGGGTCCAACTTTGAATGAAGAGTTAGAAAACAAAAAATCTGGATAGATAAACCGCTTGATGGGTCAAAATGATTTCCTGATTGTATAACAATAATACCGCTCATTTTACTGCAAAACAATACAGAAACTCTACCTTTGAAGAAATGATTTTTTAATCTTTCGTTTTTGCATCTACGGAAATGATAGAGAATATGATTTTATTAGTCATTTAGGTTTCTTTGACCAAAAAAAAAAAAAGAAGTCATTTAGGTTTCTTAGACAGTTAAAATAATATCTTGGATCTACTCTGTCTTCATAAATCATATACCTTGGACACTTTCCTCTTGAAAAGAGTACAAATCACGAAACAAAATCTCAATACTTTGATTTTCAGCCTTTTAGAGGAATTCGTAGAATATAAATAAAATCTTATATTTGGAGGTGACAACAAAAAAGGGTCTGTTGGTGAAAAACTCTGCACCCTCGGTTTTAACTTCCAGTTTGATGAAAACTAGGATTGCCTCGTAACAATTTGATATTTTTATCATAATACTATAAGGAAAGTTTAACTTCCAATTTCATAAAGACTAGGAATAGATAAACTTATCTTTTTCTTTTCAAGTAAGAACCATTTTCCTATATTGATAATTCTTTTATAAACCATTTTCCTATACCAATCGCGTAAACCGGTCAATTACGTTTATAATCAAAACCACCTGTGAGATTTTGCGCGTTGAACATTTTAAGACAAAACCCGGTTCTGGTTCCCATTTTCATTTTTTTTTTAGGAAATTCTAATAAATTAATCTCATCTCCTCTCTCTCTCTCTCTCTTCCCCCAACTCGCGAACAAAGCAAACCCTAGATCATCATCAATCGGACGGAGACGGCAGCTCCTCGTCGGAAATTTCTTCAACCGGCTTCGGCTACTCTCTCACAGATCTCTCAGTCCCATCCATCTCTGTAACATTTTGTACGCCTTCTCTCTGTTTCTTCGATTTGGTGATCTAATATCTCTACCCATGTCTCTGTGGTTCTCAGCTCTATTTTTGATTGCTGCTTCGTCTCTTTCTTTGCTTTTCCTCTGATTGCGCTTCTCTATTCAGTTTACGACGACTCGCTTGTTTCATGTATCTGGTTTGTGTGGTTCTTGTCTCTCTTGTTTCCACTAGCCGACTAAGATCTATGCGATTTATCTTCAATAGTTCTTCGATCTTTTCTTTACACCTTTGCTTTCATAACTTAATTTTTACTCTTGTAGAGAAATCTATGGGACTAATACTAATCTTTTCAAACTATGTGTAATCTTTGTTTTTGTGGAACCTTCCATATTCTTTCGTACTGGTTGATAAACATTTTGTTCAATTACTTTGTGTCCTGTTGGTTTTGCAAATCAGGGTGCAATTTTGCCATGGCGGAGCATTTGGCTTCAATCTTTGGTACCGAGAAGGATAGAGTGAACTGCCCGTTCTACTTCAAGATTGGCGCTTGCCGTCATGGTGACCGGTGCTCTCGTCTCCACAACCGTCCCACCATCTCCCCAACACTCCTCCTCTCCAACATGTACCAAAGGCCTGACATGATTACCCCCGGTGTCGATGCTCAGGGCCAACCGCTCGACCCGCGCAAGATCCAAGAGCATTTTGAGGATTTCTTTGAGGATCTCTTTGAGGAACTCGGAAAGTTTGGCGAGATAGAAAGCCTCAACATTTGTGACAACCTTGCTGACCACATGATTGGCAATGTATATGTTCAGTTCAAGGAAGAGGATCAGGCTGCAGCCGCTTTGCAGGCTCTGCAAGGTAGGTTCTATTCAGGACGTCCCATCATTGCGGATTTCTCTCCTGTGACGGATTTCCGCGAAGCCACGTGTCGGCAGTACGAAGAAAATAACTGTAACCGTGGTGGGTACTGTAATTTCATGCACGTGAAGCTTGTTTCGAGGGAGCTGAGGAGAAAACTCTTTGGGAGGTATCGGCGGTCATACCGCAGGGGAAGCAGAAGCAGGAGCAGGAGCAGGAGTATAAGCCCCAGGCATAAGAGAGAGCACGAGCGGCGTGATCCTTCTCACAAGGAATTCAGTCACCGGGACCGAGATCGCGAGTTTTACCGTCATGGAAGTGGGAAAAGGAGCAGTGAGAGGTCGGAGAGAGGAGACAAGGACGGTTCAAGGAGGAGACAGGGAAGCCCTAAACGAGGAGGGAGCCCTGGTGGTGGGAGAGAAGGAAGCGAGGAGAGGAGGGCAAGGATTGAGCAATGGAACAGAGAACGGGAGGAGAAAGAAGATGGAGGAGCATAAAAAGGTTGTTTACTCAAATCATAACTGCTGCAATGTGGCTTCTGCAGTCTGGTTCTCTGCGTTTGCTGATTTTGTTTCCGAAATCGGTAGAATCTGGTAATGGATTTTCCATTTTGTTGTTCTAATTTGGGAAGTGGAAATGAGTGGAATCAACTCCTTTAGATTACAAAATGTTGGGGTTACTTTCTTGTAGTTTTGATTAGGAAAAACGTTGTTGCCTCGTCCCCTTGTTAGTGATCCTCACCAAGTCACCATCACCAGTGTTCCTTAGAACTTTGTACTATCTTCTGTTGGTTTAAAAGAGTTTAGTTTCCTTTTAACATTGTCGTTTGTTCTTCAACTCTTTAATGATTGGGGTTTGGAGATACGTCACGAGTGATGGTCCTCGTAGTCTTGGGTTAACTCAGTAAGTCGCTAACACTTTGGGCCTCTCATTGCAATGATTGGGTTCAAAGTAGTGTGTGAGTGGAGTCGCATGTTCCTTTCACGCCCCATACTGTGGAACACCAATTTGCACATAACCGTGCTGAGTTTGTCCAAAGTTAGGAAGTTACCAGCAAACCAAGTGAGAAGCTGATTCCAAGTAGGAGTAAAAGTACATTGTATCCTTGGCCGGTGGATAGCTCAGTGCCATGTTTATCTGGAGAGAGCGCAATCGAGGAAGATGTGATCTCTCTAGTTTCAGGTAGAGCTTTGCACATGTGGCATTGAACTCCGGCAAGAGCTCCTATCTAGAGTTGCAAGGCGCTTAAGCTTTGCTGACAACATAATGAAATGCATATGTCTCAGTTACTTGATCTAGTGGCGAGATGATGATATCCAACAAGATTAACTTGACCATTCATTCTCTAACCGATTGTATCTCTAGTACTCTTTAAATATGAATACAAATTAAACTCCTTTTCCTGTTTTCTATGAGAAGACAGCATATAGATATTGATTGTCACATAGTTAGATATCATGGATCCCCAAGAGTCCAAGACCATTCATGTTTCAAGTACTAACTTAATGCATCCAGGGCCCATTCACAACTCAAGAGTCGAGAGCTGTGAGACTAATCTTGTATATAAGGAGTTGAGTATATATTGACTTTGACTAATTTATGAGAAAAGCAATTCTTTACACAACCTTACTCTTTCCTTTCTCTCTATCGTGAAGCGTCATTGTTGAGAAATTCTCATGCTTGTTAGTTGTTACATTTTTGCATTGAACCTAAATAAAATTTGAGCAACAAGTTTAGTCAGGACATGGATTCAGCTGTCATCAGTTTATTCTCGACAATTTTTCGTCGCATGTTTGTACCTCATCAAACGTTTTATAAGATTTCCACAAAATTGCTACGAATTTTCTCTAGTTAGAAAGAAATATATAAGTAACGACTATATATAATTACAAATTTATCATATCTTCTGTCCAACGTCTAAAATTTCACAAAAAATATATACTTAATTAAACAAATCACGTTAATAAACTATATATGATTCATGATTTCTTCACTCAAATATCACTACCACCATCATCGCCACACGATCACCTCCAACACGGTCTGCCACCAGCCTGATCTCTCCGTCCTCGGCGGTGTCATATTACTTTTAAAGTATCAAACAAAAAAAATGTATTTGTTTATTCATACTTTTCATTGACATTACATATTGTCTACTGAATATTTGATCACATGGATAATCAATTATGTAGATTATTAGACATGTAGAATGTCTTTTGCCGTCTTCGTTAGGGTGGAATATATATTAGTGATAAACCCCATACGATCGATGCTTTATTATCTTTTCTACAGTTTTCTTACATCATTTACAAACATATATCGGAAATAATAATTTGATGGATCACAAAAGAATTCTATAATTAAAGGTTGCGTCAATACATTTGTCGATCGGAAACCCGATCTCCGTATCTAAATTGGTGTACTAACTGACCAGTGACCACTAAAACATAGGGAGTCTTCAAGATCACGAGTTCTTGAATATCGGAAAATTAATCCTAAAACTTTAACAAAATTGACATGAAGTATTGTAGTTGTAAAAAAATTTAGGAAAATATAAAGTTGATTAAGAGAGGATGGGGAAAGTCTGTGATACCCTAAATTTGAGAAAGCATATATATTCCCCTGCTCTAAAGCCTTTTGTCCTCTTCTTCGACAACTTTATAATAAATAAATATGCTTTAACCCTCCTTTTAAGGTCTTTGTTCTCTGCTTTTTTCTTTTTTTTCTAACATAATAATTCATATGATTGACCAACCACGACCATCTTTAATTTCCTTTGAAATCTATTTAATCATGAACTATCGTCAGTATTACGTGACATTTATACATCTATTATTTGTGTTAGCATTTTGTTATGTTTTGGCATTTTAATTCGAAACCCATCATCATACAAAAATGCAAATTTGTGAGTTGTAAAGAACAAAATATATCGTACCGATCGACGAAGATTGTGTAAAGTTATATGGTAAAACTTCGAAATCTTAAACATCCAGAAAGAGTGGTATATATATAATAAAATCAAAAGCTTCAAGGTGTTGAGAAACATGGCACCTAGGTCGTCTAGACTTTCTTTATAAATTTCAAGTAAGAGTATCATAACTTACTTTGGTATAGAAACATGATATCTGCACACAATATTTTTTGATAAAATGTGAATTTTATTTACCAAAAAACTGGAACTGTTTGATTTATAAGATGCTCGATGAAGCTAAAAAATTAAAAAAAGAATAAAAAAGCCTAATTGATAACCGGTGAAGGATTTGAATCATAGGTTAGAAGTGAGTACTACTCATAAGTGAACCATTGGGAGAGCAAGTTTTTGTATGCCTTCCAGGTAATCCGCGCGATAATAGAGTCTCGGATGCTTCGATCAACCTGTTTGCATATCACTAGATACTAGGTTGAGCCACTATTGTGTAGCATATTGTTCCTTTCCTTCCAAAGGTAGAAGATCACAATTTGAATCGCTAACCTCTTGAGAGTGAGGCTGGAGGTTCCAGATGTGGAGAGCCATGTAATGAGGTCCTCCCATACATGAAAAACATGAGAAGGTTGCCCAAATCTAGAGAGTACCATGTTCCATATATGAGCGGTGAACTCACAATGAAGAAAGAGATGATCTATAGTTTCAGTTTCCCTTTGACATATGCAACAAGTAGATGGAACATTTCATCCCCAAGAGATTAATCTGGACCTTACCGGAAGACGATCCAAATGGGATACCCAGAATGTGAAGGCGTGCTTTGGGATGCATCCTTTGTACCATACAGTTTTTGCCCACTGTTTGACACTACTTGTAGGCCTGAGTTGATCCCAGGTTTGTTTGGTAGAGAAATTTGAGGTAGAAGAGCCTTCAATATACCACGAGTAAGTGTCATTGCCTCTAGATTGGTCTGGAGGAAGAGTAACAACAGGACGTTCCTTAGGCTTGCAAGCGATGCATTCCTTGACCGTGGAGATGGGAGGATCCAGCCTAATGTGTCAGCACCTTCAGCTACTTTCGCAGATTCATGAATGCCAGTGATCAGAGGGCCTGATGGACCTACAAAATCAATAAGTGGACCCAACCTGTTCCAGTGATCATACCAGTAGCTAGATGTTGTTCCATCTGCTGTTGAGCATCTCAGGAATCTCTTTGCGAGTGGCCTGAGGGCTAGGAGAGCTTTCCAAATCCATGAGTGATGATCATCTTCTACAACATTACAGAAGTTGTTATGTCTGAGGCGATGGAAGTGATTCCAAGCAACCCAAAGTGAAACTCTATTTGCAAAAAACATCCATATGAGTCTGAGGTTTAGGGTTCTGTTCCAAATCCAAAAATTGCATAATCCAAGTCCACCTTCTGCTTTGGGGAGACAAACTTGCTGCCAAGAAACTTTGATACCTCCCTTTTTAGTGATGTCACCAGACCATAAAAATCGATTGCAGAGTTGTTCAACTGACTTGAGACAACATTTTGGCAAGATAAAAGAGGAAAACCAGAAATTGACTGCACTGTAGATGACAGAAGAGATTAGCTGCAACCTGCTAGCAAATGATAAAGTCTTGGTTGCCCAATGATTGAATCTCGCTGAGATTTGGTCTAGGAGGGGAGAGTAATAAGCTTTCTTGAGCTTCATGTGTAACAGAGGCAAGCCCAAGTATCTAAATGGGAAGGTCCCATTTACAAAACCAAACGCAGCAGTTTCCTCTGATTTCACATTGTTCAACTCCGCTGTGTACACACCTGATTTTTCCCTGTTTATTTCATGCCCATACATATTTTTGAAGGAGTCAAGAATATAAGTTATACCCAGACACAACCCTGGAGTTTCCTCTGCACACGAATTTGTTTTGTGCCAACCAGTAATAGTAACTGCAATTGACATAATGAATCACATTTCTTGACAAGATTAATGTAATAGCTATAACCAAATCACTATTGTTAATATCTGGCGTATCATTATCTTTGTATAGATAAACACTTGGCTCACGAGATCCTAATTTTTATCTGTTTAAGTATCTACCTTGTTTTTTTTCTTGTTTGACAAAGGTAGATTCTTAGTTGGCTAAGCAAATTTTGTAAATCATTTACAAAACCTTTTGTGCCTTATTAACTGAAGGAAATTAACATTTCATTTTCAAAAAAAATTCTATCTTTGTATATCTATCAAGAGATATACAAACATATTGATATGCAAGATATTAACAATAATGATTAGATTATATCTCTGAACAATTAAATCCCATGCAATGTTAACTTTCCAATTACTAGCTAAGTTCTGAACCAACATAAGATTGATTCCTATTTTGAACTATGTACACATGTAGGAAAAACAAAATGTTATAAATGTCATCTATATTCTCATGTCATGTTGAATTTACTATGTACCCTCATATGATGTTCTCCTATGAAATAAACGTTAAAATATAGGAAAATACATGGTTAATGAAGTTAAATTAATAAAGGTGATTAAATTATTAATATTAGTATACTACCATCAAACTGTGTGACCCATTGATGAGAATGATCTTTACGGAGTGTTGACCAGTTTTTTATGACTAATAAAAAACAGTGAAGTGATGTGTTATGAATGATGCGATGATGGAGCCTTGATTGGGTAATTGATGTAGAACAAATTTAGCTAATACTATACTTTTGATATTAATACATATATTTCTTACAAAACTTTTAAAAAGGCACACAATATAATAGATTAACACAGGATAGCTTTTCAAAAATCGAAGGTCAAGTTGGATAATGGATGGAGCCCATCATTTCTTAATCTTCTGGTGCATATGGTGTATCCAAGTGAATGCTATTTTTAGACTCCTTCTGGTGGAAATGTTCATACATATGTATACACTTATATATATATATATATATATGAATTATAAATATGAATATTAGTGATCAAATGAATATAATCAAAATATGTTATCTGTATTTTAGAGCCTCTAGAGGTTAGTTTTAGTGTATCTATCGAGTCATCATCTATGTTCAAATGTGATAGAATATGTGTATAAGTCGTTATAAAAAAACAAATTAGTTTATATAAATTACTATTGCGTAAAAGAACTCATTATTAAAAAAAGAAAAGAAGAGCTCATTATTGGTATGTTATTTGAGCGGCAAAACTTTTCGAAGGTACAAGTATTAGGGAATATTATCCCACATCGGAAGTTGGAAGGGATCCATATTAATACATAAGGGATATGGGCCAATCCACTCATGGCTAATTGGTTTTGAGTTGGAAGCCCCAGAAACTTAACATGGTATCAGAGCCCGATCCATACTGTCCAATCCGATCTATTATCGATCCGACCCAAAGTTAGTACATCAATCTATGCCCGAACATATCGAGATTGATAGGCAAATAGCCATCATCTCGAGGGGGCGTATTAGGGAATATTATCTCACATCGGAAGTTGGAAGGGATCGAATCCATATTAATATATAAGGGACATGGGTCAATCCACTCATAGCCAATTGGTTTTGAGTTGGAAGCCCAGGAAACTTAACATGATATCAGAGCCTGATCCATACTGTCCAACCTGATCCATTATCGATCCGACCCAAAGTTAGTACATCGATCCATGCCCGAATATACCGAAATTGATAGGCAAATAGCCATCATCTCGAGGGGGCGTATTAGGGAATATTATCTCACATCGGAAGTTGGAAGGGATCCATATTAATATATAAGGGACATGGACCAATCCACCCATGGTCAATTAGTTTTGAGTTGGAAGTCCAGGAAACTTAACAACAAATACACACTTGGAAGCCTAAGAACACCGTTGTGCTGTTTTTTTAAAAAATCTCCGAAACTTAAGTTAGTTTTTTTTGTCAAAGGACGCTTAAGTTAGTTTTCATACCACATGACTTGATTATAAATCGAAAATCGGAACAAATAAAAGAAAACATAAGTTTAACTTTGCACCGGATCGGAAAGAAAAAAATGATTCATGGGGCAATATGATTTATGAACATAATTCTGGTGGCTGAAAGCAAATTATAAGTGTTCACAAGGGAATATAATCTGTGTTTTTCACAAGAATTCTATATGTTCCCTTGTTGTAGAAGAAATGAGAGATTTTATAGGAATACCATGTTTCAGAGTGGAATACCATGTCATGAATCAGAAATAGCTAGTTCCATTGGTTCGATTTCAACTTATCTGGTAGATCTACAAATTGTTACCGTCGTAGAGGTCGGGTTGTCTTCCAGACGATCTTCCACAAAAAAAGAAGAAGGTTGTTTAGCCCTTGTGCATCGCTCTTCCCAGTGAAGCGGGATCTACTGATACTAAGGACACGATAGTCCACTAGAACAAGAGCCGTCGTTGCTTCTACGTATCTTTGTTTTTTTTTCCTACACAATCTTCCCTTTCCTCTAGATCTGGAGACGGCGACACATGTTGATTATGTTTGTGCATTTATAATTTATGTTATTTGGATTTATGTAATAAAATTGTATTTTGGTATTTTATAGTATACATTTATAATCTTCCTGTTGTTTTTTCTTCATTTCATGGTTATAGAAAAAATGAAACAAGAAACGAATCAATTGAAAAATGTTCAAAAGGCGGAAAAGGTACAAAATGTTCAAGGAACAAAAAAAGTTTAACATGGATTATATCTATATAAGTATTTTTACCATGAAGATGGAAAGCTTCACCTCAATAAAGAAATTCAACAAATGATAATAAATATGCCTAGAATTTATATGCCAAATCATTTTTTTTAATGTATATGTTATATTTGTTGTTTTATGTTTATTAATTAAGATTTTTATTTTAATATATCAAATTTAAATTTAATATCAATTTTGTTTTATTTTAATTATTTAAAATCCAATGGAAATCGGTAAAAAAAATCCGTCGTAATTTTTTTAACAAATTACCAACATATATTAATTTCCGATGATCTAGAACCGACGAACAAAATTCGGCGGAAATTCGTCGAAAAGAGACGTTTTCTAAGGATTTTCGATGAATTTGTCTGTCAAAAATTGACTGTTTTCTTGTAATTAAAACATTTGAGAGTTTTAATTAAAATTGTTTTTAACATATAATATTAAAAACATGAGTATCTCTCAAGTCGCTTGAATGTCAAGATAATGTCCTTTGAAATTTCAAAATCTACTTCAATATCAACTCAATTTTAAAGTTGTGTCTGATATGTTTACGACTACAAAAAAAGGGGTTTATGTGACAAAGAATATATAGTTCTTTTAACAAAAAAAAAAAGAAGGAATATTCACTTCTGACGTATAACTATATATTTAGACGAAAACTTATAGTCAAGTGGTTACCATCAGTCCATCCTAGATGTTCATTCCAGGTCATCAGCTAGTAGATTAAAATGAGACCATGAACTCTGAGTCTCTGACCAAAAACAAATGCCTCCAAATTATATTTCCTTATCTTTTATATTGTTTGCAAGTCCATAGACTTAAAGATTTTGTTTTCTTGTCAACCCAAGTAGAGTTGAGTTTTGAACCTAAATTTCTATAATTTGCAAATCTTCGCAATTAGTATTCAGGCTCGACCATGATGACTCCAAGGACCATCAATATACAAATAGACATCACAATAACTTTTTGTTGACGAAAGTTGTTATTGGAATAGCTTAATTGCTTAAACATTAGAAAGAAAAAAAAGAAGCAAATAGAGATTTGTGAGCGTGCAAGTAGATATAAAATAGAGAGGAACAAAGTAACACAAAAAGTGAAAACAAAGTTTTCCCATACTCTTTCTGATCTCATCACATTCTCCAACGTCCCTTTCTTCTGATGTGAGTCTTGTTGCTCTCTTTTTCATCTGTTTTATCTAATTTTCATTTTATATCATATAATAATAAACTAATTGATTGATCGATAAAATTAGTTGTTTTCCACGCGATTAATTAAACATTCCTTTTTAGATGCGATCGCATTGGTGACAGCTTTATCAACAGTACAATACTCATTTTGTTAACTTATTGCACTTTTGAGTCACTATATAAGACATAATTTATTTATAAAACGAGCTGTTATTGTTAGTATTTGGATCCTGAATCTGATCCTCATAAAAGGGGTAAAAGCAAAAAATAAAAGAACATACGATTTGTAATGGTTTATTTTCAATGTGAAAGTTACGTCTACTTTCTGTTAGATTTTACTAGGCATGGGCATTAAGGTACTCATTTTGTGTTCAGATCAGTTCTTTCGGATATCGGATAGTTCGGATGTAAACATTTAGTAACCATTTTAAGAACCGAGTAAAAAATTTGGTTCAGATCGGTTTCAATATCTTCGGGTTCGGTTCAATATGAATATTTGATGTCATAATCCAACTATAACAACAAAAAATTTGTTTTTAGTTCGGATTGGTTATTATTTACCCAAAAATATATGAAATACCCATTTTTTTTTAAAATAGGTCAATTTTAATGAAATTTGGTTAAGTTTTGCAAAAATAAATGTTTATTTTTGATAAATATAACTAAATATTTGGATATTTCAGTTATTCAGTGTAAACATAACTAATATATTCGGTTTATAATTATAATTTTAGATATTTCGTTATTTCAAATCTAAATATAACTAATATTTTTGGATATACAGTTGTTTTTATTTTTGATACTCATTCGGTTCTCGATTCGGTCCCAATTTTTTGAAGATTTTTTTTAATATAAGAATCTAAGATCCATCCATGCATTTATGTCGGTTCCAGTTCGATTTGATGCCTTCCAATTCAATTCGATTCTTCAGTTCCGGATAATTTATCCGGACCTAAATTTCACTATAATAGACCTTGAGAATTTTCACATGATTCTTTTATTTTCGCCGGGTCACATAGCGGATCCAAGCTTTAGACTCCACAACTCAATAAATCTATATTCTGAAAACATTCATTTCAGCGAGAAAAAATGCCAATCCAATAACAGCCAATTACTTTGCATGTCATAATTCTTGTAACAACTAATAAAAATTTGCCGCTTCTTCTACGCTAATAATAATCGACAATCACTTTGCCAAATCATCATCTCGTGCATAAATGTCTCTGCCCTAAATGGTAATGACTATTGATAGTAAGTTATTAATATGTACATGCCGATTATGTTAATTATCAAAACACGAAACATCTTATATATATGTTCCCTTCAAAATTCAGATTGGCAATGCTTATCCCTCTCCTTTTGCAGCCTAAACCTTTTATCTCACTGGCATATGTATATAGAGTTCGTTTCTCTTTCGAGAACTTCCACCTCATCCAGAAGATGGGTCACTGATCACAACATCATAACATGACGACACATTTTCGTTTGGAACCCAATCATAACAAATCACATTGCACGACACAATTCATGTTACTGATGTGCTGCATTTTTATTGGTTGCAAACATTTATTTTTTGTTTTGAGTATTTTGTTTGAGTCGAGTGTTTTAGTTATTTATCGAGTTTTTTTACAGATTTTAGATTGTAACAAATTATTTGGATTACAAACGGACAATTGAAATTAGAGATGCATGATCGAGCATAAGCATTATAAATTTGATATTCTTTGAAAGGCTTGTTATTGTTGAATGAAACTGAAATTTGAATACAAGATAGCCACTTGAGTCAGCTTTCTTTTGGTGGTTGTTTGAAGCAATTGGACCAACGGGTGAAAAGTTATGCCAAGTCGGATGAAAACAGGTCAATCTGACGAACAGCAGAATAGACATGAATTGTGTCTGAAAAGACCATACCGGTCAATCTAGAAGTAGGAACGGCGACTTCTGATTTTCGTAAGACCATAAGGACAGGTGCTTAGTCATTCTGTCGACTTCTGACCTTCGTACGTAATGTTTTACTCGGTGCTCCGGTTTAAGTGATTCGAGATGCATTCAGATATTGTGAATTTGATGAGATTTAAAGCATGCTGAACTTTTGGAGGACTCGACGTCATCATGACAGTGAGTGATGACTGATTTCATGTTATGTAGTCCTTTGTAAATTAATTTGGGCTTTATTTTTTTTATTTCTAACTTGAGCACCTTAGTGGTGGTTCCTGCTACTACAATTATTCCACTTGAAAAAAAGAAGAAGGTAAAAAGCCTTCGAGATCATCATTTCCATCTCTGGTAGCACGGAATGAGTTTCGTTGTTGGCTTTCTAGCTAACTGAGTTGCAACCTCAATAGTCAATACACAAACTTTGTTACTCTGATCCTCATACATGTATACAAATCGTTACGTGTCGTCATGATAAGAGTGTATTAAAACAATTGTTTTACGTACGTAGCGTTATCAGTTATGAGAGCTATGCAAAGATTTTTATTTTTTTTTCATAAATATTAATGAAAATTTTACTACTATATTTTTATTTTTTACTACTAAATTGTATGTTTATCTTAAAAGTTTTGTGGCTAAATTTTATCTCTCTAATGTGTCCTCTATTCAGTTTTACAAATATTTTAGTGGTAAAACTGTTTAACGTACCAATCAAAATGTAATTGAACCTTTTTACATCCTAATCTTGGCTTTACTGAGGTTGGAATGACGAATAAAAGTTGATTTTACATTTAAACCAAAAAAAAAAATTTGATTTTACATTTTTACTGATAATTAGATGCTATGAATACGTATGTGCATTTAATTAACACCTGTGAGATGCACAATGTTAAGTTAGAACTATACTTTTATAATCAAGGAGTGGGTTTGGTCTCAAAATACTTGGACTTGATCCATATGATTTCCGTTATCATAAACACATACACATGTACTATCCCAAACATAAATCTAATGTATACACACTGTACATTATATACAGTAAAACCTCTATAAATTAATACTCGATAAATTAATAAACACCATAAAATAATAATTTTTCACGATTTTGACTCATGGCGGTGTAAAATTAGCAAAATTCAATAAAATAATAAGATAATAATTTGTTTAAGAAACTTCTATGTAAATATATGGTCTCAATCATATCATAAATTAATAATTATATAAACTTATGCATATATGTCTAAGATAATTTACTAAAGTATGAATCTAGTGTTAGGTGTTTTTTCTTAAAATTTATCTTTTTTTTTATTAGATCTCATAGTGTTGTTTTTTTTATATGCATCTAAAGATTGTAAAGATTTCTATACATAATAATTGTTTTCTTATGCGTAAGTAGTTTCCAAAGTATTGTACTTTCCAAAAAATAATTTTCAAAATATTGTAGCCACAATTTCTTTTAATTTTTTGAAGTTGTAGAATGTATTATTTTTACATGAATAGTCCAGTAGACTAATATGACATATTATATTGCGACATTTGAGATTTTTAATCATAATCTCAAATTCATACATGTGATTTTAATAATTAAACTCAGATAAATGCCTCTCTCTATAAATTAATAAATATTAATTTATCAATTAATTAATATCTCAATAAAATAACAAATTTTCAAAGTTTCGACACTATTAATTTATAGAAATTTTACTATATATATAACCAGGGCTTAACCCGTGTTAGCTATAGCGCGGGGTAATAATTTGTTTAGCGCGTAATTTTTTTTTAAGAAAATTGTTTTGAAATTTAAAAATTATTTTTTTTTACCTTAATTTTATAATATGTTTAACTAATGAATATAGATAGAGATGTCAAATCGGACTAACCTGTTTACTTAACCCATTTTGCAGTGAACTAAAATATTATTATGACTACCCTGCAAAAACATATAATCTTGAAAACATAACTTTAATATGCAGCGTTTGATGATTCTTGTTTTTGTGGTGAGTTCACAAATTCTTACAAAAATTAATTTTCTCGTGTCTAACTTCTTATAAAATTAGTAAAATACTTTTCAACATTTGTTTAATAAAATATAATAAATTATAGTGAAAAATATTGCATGATCTCGACTATATTTTTTTCTTTGAATATATATATGGATTGCTATTATTTTAAAATATATAATATTTTTAATATAGTAATAATTAAGAAACTAAATAATAAATAACATCTTTAATAGAAAACAAATTAATACTTTTCATAATTTTAAAAGACAATTATATACTTTCCTATTTCAATTATCTTTTGTTATTAGTAATGGTATAATTTGTAATAACTTACAAAACAAAGTTTATTTTCAAAAATGTCTTCTTAACTAATATTATAGAGATGTATATACATATTGCTTATACACATACACATGTTACTCATCCCAAATATGAATTTAAATTACAAAAAGCAACATGTATATGCATGCATATAATATACTTATGTATATACATGTTGCTTTTTGTAATTTAAATTCATGTTTACTGATATATATATATATAGGGAGAGAGATATAAAGAAGAAAAGTGTGATATTGAGAGTAGACAGAGATGGATGGATGCCATCATTTCTCGTCTGAGACAATTGTTGCAAAGCCTTGGGATCGAAGGCAGGAGCTTGGGACACTAATCATGGCTTTCAGGAATTATAATCATCTCCCTCTAATTGCAGAGAGAGAGAGATAGAGAGGGCCAAAAAGCTACATTAAGATTATACAAAATTATATGTATATAAATATATGCAAAATACTGAAAAATAGAAAAGTAGGGCATATACTCTAGAAAGAGAATCCATGAGAGAGAAGAATATCACATATATATACATATATATTATAAATATTATTTTTTGGTCATGTATTATTGAATGATTCTTCCCCTCCTTTCTTTTGAAGGTTTTATTGCTTTTCAGAATATAGGTACTTGAAATAGTAGAGAGAGAGCGAGAGCGAGAGCCGAGAGCCGAGAGAGAGAGAAAAGATGTGTCAAGCTTCAAAAAAGCTAAGGTAATGTTATGTGATGTGCTTTTGAAAGGAATAGAGAGCTTCAAGAGGGCACATATATACAGCAACAATTCTAATTAATTACTTCATCTTATTATAAATCTCTTGGGATTTTCAAGAGAAACCCTTCCAAAATCATCTTTTCTTTTTTCATCTTTCTTTACACACAAACATATATATATACCCAGATACAGAGAACATCTTGTCTCATACATATGGACTCTGCTAATATGCATCGGCTACATCAAGATCAATTACAGCTTGTGGGGTCTTCTTCTTCTTCTTCCTCCTTAGACAATAACTCTGACCCTTCTTACTATGGAGCTTCCTCTGCCCATCAATGGAGCCCAGGAGGTATTTCTTTGTAAGTCTCCCACTTACACACTCTCTGTCCTCTCTACCATCATATGTATATATATATAGATACACACATAGTGATCATATATATATATATATATCTATTTAACACGTGTATCTGCAGTTATATTGGTGTTTTGAATATTCCTGGTATCAACATGTCATGAAGAATTTGGAATCTTTCTGCTTCTTCTTTTTTTTTTTCCTTCTTTTCTTGTTTTAGAAAGATAAGTTAGTGAGGAAGACAACAAGATAGAATTTAAGTGGCTGATAAAATAATAATTTTCTACTATTCTTCCTCTTTATAAAACAATTATATATATATAGATATGTCTAGTACTCATATATGGTACTCTGAATTTTGCATTGATGCAAAATAAAGAAAACATTTGTGTTGTTTTGTGACAGGAATAGTGTGAGATTGAGTCAAAATTATAACAATGAGATGTTAAACACAAGAGATCACAACAACAACAACAACACAAGTGAATGTATGAGTCTCTCTAACATCCACAATCACTCCTTGATCCAACAACAAGACTTTCCTTCACAATGGCCTCATGACCAATCTTCCTATCATCATCATGAAGGGATTCACAAGATCAAAGAAGAGCTTTCCTCATCAACTACCTCAGACCATCAACAAGGCATGCCCAAGTTCACAGACATGTTAAACAGTCCAGTGATCACAAACTATTTGAAGATCAATGAACACAAGGACTACACAGAAAAGCTTCTTCTCAATACTATATCTTCTGGGTTCCCCATCAATGGAAATTATACCAGCAGCCTCCCCTCTTCGTCTTCTTCTTCTTCTTCTTTGCCTTCGTCTCAGTCTCATAGAGGCAGTTTCAGTCAGATTTATCCAAGCGTAAACATATCGAACTTGAGCGAGTCTCGGAGGATGAGCATGGACATGAGCAACATCCCAAGACCATTTGATATGAACATGCAAGTTTTAGATGGAAGATTGCTTGAAGGGAATGTCTTAGTTCCTCCTATAAATTCTCAAGAGATTAGTAATCTTGGGATGAGTAGAGGAAGCTTTCCTCCTTTTGGCCTCCCTTTTCATCATCATCTGCAGCAAACACTTCACCACCCTTCTTCTTCCCCTACTCATCAAGTAAGTTTATTTTGAATCATTACTTTCTATTTCTTTTATCTTTTTTTGCCATTTTATTTCATAATTAAAAATCATGGCTTCGAAGGTGAATCTCGTGAAGTTAGTGCATCTGAAAGCATTACGTTTATGGCTCTATTTCTACTATATTATATTATATATATATATATATATATATATATATATATTTATAAAGAATTTTGGGTTCGCCCTCATTTCTAAATTTTAAATGTAGTAAAATATTATTTAGTATCATACTACGGCATGGTAACCTTTCAGCTTTATTCACATAATTTTATGTCAGTCATAAAAGAGTGTCTAAAAGCTTAGTCTTCTGTATATGTATTCATTTTTGTTTATGCATCAACGGAATAGATTGCATTATTATTCGCAGAACTTTTTTCAACACTTGTAATCATATGAATAATTTTAATATATCTTATGTTAAATTCGTGGCACTTCAGAAAGAACAATATAAAGAAGCTGAATTGAGAAAAATAACAAAAAGAAGACTGAAATACTATTATCATGAAGTAGGGTAGCTAGATTAATCAGATTAGTGTAACGTGCGAGACCTTAATTTGTACAATGTTGGAGCTTTGTAACAAAGCTTTGAAAGAAAGAAAAAAGATAATATATATATATATATATATACACGTATAAACTTTTAATCTTCTTTTTATTCATCTTTTTCTTTGTTGTTGTGGTTCTTGGTTGGAGGGCCAAAGCTTGAGCTAAAAAAACCTTTTAACATAATTCGTAAGCAGCTCTCTCTTTAAGCTGAAACATCAACCTTTGTTCTCTCTTTTCTTTTCCTTTCTCTTTATTCCTTACTTTGTTTTATTGTCTTTTTATGAATCTCTTTTCTTGACATTTTTTTCTCTCATTGTCGGGGGTATTATTACGTACTGATATTGTTCTTTATACCGAATAACTATTATGAAGAATGATATTATCTATCCATCTATATATATATAGATGTGTGTGTGTGATTATGTGTGCATTACTAAAGGCGTTTTGATTTGTGTTGAAGATGGAAATGTTCAGCAATGAACTTCAAGCAAGTGAAGGGAAGAGACATAACTTCTTGATGGCAACAAAGGCAGGAGAAAATGCTTCCAAGAAACCGCGCGTGGAGTCACGCTCCTCTTGCCCACCCTTCAAGGTTACTACTTTTGTTTCTTTAAGTACTTACCACTTAATTATAATCGTATTCTTTCTTTTTCTTGAAGAAATAACATAAAGGCTGGAAAAATATTAGTAGTTAACAGTGAATTTTCTTGAAAAGAATGTGTGTAATGGAGAACATTTATATTAGAATGTAACATTTCTACTGTTATTCAATAAACTGAGATAATCCGTTCACTAGAAACAATAAGAAAATTAAAATAAAATTAAGTCAAAATTGAGATTGATTGTTCATTGTAGTGATCATTATATGTTGGGAAATTGAAATAACAGGTGAGAAAAGAGAAGTTAGGAGATAGAATAGCAGCTCTGCAGCAGTTGGTTTCACCCTTTGGGAAGGTAATTAGCAACAGTTAATTTCAACCAAATTTATTCCACACTTAATTATAGTATTCATTAGTCCTTCTATAATTAGTATATTTGATCTAAACAGTTATAGTCATTTATAACTCTACAAAATAGAGAAACAATTGAAACAGTCAAATTTTAAAATCTTTCAAGACAGCACATATAGTAAGAGGATAAAAGTAGAACCCTTGAGTTTTCAAGTATTAGTTTTTTCGTTGCAGTATTTAGTAACCAGAAAATTTTGGATATTTGATTCATAACCTTTTAGAATGTGTGAGACCAGTCACTAATAACGAAAGTATAATCATATATATAATAGGATACTTATATGGAAATTAATTTTATTACAATAAAAAGTTATCTTGATATTGTACAACTCATAAAGATAGTATTGAATCTCAAGAATTTTCCAAAGTAGATAAACTTGTTTTCGTACTCATATGTGATAAATTAGCTGAGCTGATTAAAGTGCTTAAGTGCAGACAGATACAGCATCTGTATTAATGGAGGCAATTGGATACATCAAATTCCTACAGAACCAGATTGAGGTAATTAACTTCAATGCATGTATGTCATACACATTCATACATCTCTACATGATATTTTCTAATACATAGAACATAGATACTCCATGTTACTTCCATACATCTGTACGTATTTGCATAAATATATATAAAAACATATTTTTCAAGGAATGAAGTTGGAGAGGTAATTTACATGGCACTTTCGGAGAGTACTGCTTATATATAATTTCATGTTACTTCCAGACATTCTTCTTGAACGTCGTCCCGTTTGTCAATTATTTTCAACTTTTTTATATCAAAGTAAATCTAACACATACTGAATAAAGATAGCAAGTATGGGCTAGCTAACTACATATATACAATTATATCCGGAAACCAATTAATTAGTTCCATAGGCTTTTAGCTTGCCTTTAAAGCAAGAGATTAGTTAGAGTATGTCTTTATCTTATCATATCCTCTTTAGCGCACTACGTGGTAAGTACCTTTCTCCGTTTCTTTTAATTTTAATGGATAATTGGATAAATGTTAATTAATATAAGCTGATGTTCGTGGTCATCATTATATAATCTTAAAGATATTCATATATAGAAAAAAAAGTTGTTATAGCTCGATCAAATGATCATTTTTTTTTTTTTTTTGTGATGGGCAGACTCTAAGCGTTCCCTACATGAGAGCATCTAGGAACCGACAAGGAAAAGCCTCCCCACTGGTATACTTAGAGAACCTATATGATACATTACTAGTTTACACACACACACACACGCACACAAAATCACTCCGATTATATTCTTTATTAGTCCACATATTTATTTATTTATTATTAATTAGGGCTCACTACCACAAGAAGGGGATGAAGAAGAGACGAGGGGGAATCTGAGAAGCCGTGGGTTATGTCTCGTGCCACTATCATGCATGACTTATGTTACCGGAGATGGTGGAGATGGAGGATGCGGTGTTGGTAGTGGCTTTTGGCCAACGCCACCTGGTTTTGGTGGCGGAACTTAGCCGTGTCTACCTAACAAACCGTAGGACTATTGAGTATATTTACCGGATTTGGAGGTAGAGAAAAGGAAGAAACTAATGTTGAAGGTCGATAAATAGTTCTTTAATCTCATTTGGTTTTGGTTTATTTGAAAGTTGGAGCAAAGTTGGTCGTCCTGATTAAAAAGAAGATGTAATTCCAGGATAGACCATCTTTGATCCATCATCCATTTATAATTAGTAATGAGATTTGACAATATGTTTTTACTTATATGAAGGTTCTTGAGGAGGCTAAATATAATATCAAATAGCTTTGGGTTATTTTTGTTCATCTCTTGTTATGCCAATATCAGTTATCAACGCTGTATATATAACTAAGAAAAAAAAGAACAAAAAAACTGGTGTATGTACAAAATAATGATATCCATAAACCACTATTTACTTGTAATAATGATTTCATAAGAACTACTTTCTACAAATGTGTGTGAAGAGATAAAAAAGAAGAAGCAAATAAATTTATCTGTTATGATCACCGACTCCCGTGACCAAATTAAGGAGGGGTTATTGGTTCTTGCATTTTAATGGATTTGGAAATCCAAACCAAATCAAGTGTTATTGGTTCTATAATTTTGAAATCCATATTCAAATCTTGTGTTATTGGTTCTATGATTTTAAAATCCATGTTAAAATCAAGTGTTATTCAATAGTAAGAATTTTCATAAGGATTTGATTTTAATTTGGATTTGAATGGATTTACAAGTGTTTTTAAGAGTAAAATACAAAAGAGCAAATATCGAGTAAAACCTTGTTATTTGGTTGGATTTGAATTTACGAATATTTTTTTGTTTTCAAGATGAAACTACTACGTAGAATTAAAAATAGAAATACATCTATCAATTAATTTATAGAAGAAAAGACAAGAAATAACTACACGTAACATTAAGCTACTACATGTTATAAGGCTAGTTTCTAAGGTGGATACGTAACATCTACTACATGTTGGACACAAGGCTAGCTAGTTTCTAAGTGGAGGTTCAAAACACTGCCCGTGAGACCTCTCAGGTTTCATGTAATCATTGTCTGCTAATGTACAAACAAATATTGTGATTGTTAATAACAATGATGAAGAAATTCTTGGAACCCAAGATTAAGAAAGAGAACATGCCAATCAATTGAGAGAAATAATTGCAACACATATGTGGACATATTATATGCTTTAGGAGAATACTAGATGATTAGTGAAAGAAAAAAAACAAATTTTTTTTTGGTTTTTTTTGTTTTTCTTATAATACTAAAATTCTTGTAAATCTATTTGGTTGATTTACAATAATCCATTTATTTGATTTTGAAATCCAATTATTTAACTTTGAAATTCACTTCTCTGATTTTAAAATCAATGAATTTATTAGGATTTCTAAATCTGAGAAATCCATTAAAATGCAAGAACCAATAACTCCACTAAAGAAAACAAAGAAATTCACTTGTCTAAAAATCCTAGATATTTTAATTTTCTTCTTGTGGTCTTCAAAAAATTACATGATTTAGTTGAAAAAAAATAAAAATGAAAACCATAGGAAAAAAAAAAAGAGGCATGAGTTATACCCCCAAAAAAAATGCGACGTATGGTATCTAAATTTTTCGGTGAAAACCTAGATACCACTTAATTTTTTTTGTCATTTTGAATCTAAAAATGAATATACGCAAAATAGTTATTTTTAGAATTTGTACTCGTTTCCTTTATGTTTTTTTTTTCTCTTAAAATGACGTCGTTAGTTGAGCTGATGTGTTCCTAGGTAACACGTAAACACAACAAGATACGATTAATACGGTAGAGATTCAAACACTGATAAGTCTAGTTAGCATAGTGCATTATATTTTTTTTTATGTACTCTTACACCATCAGAGGTTGTCTAATCCAGGTCTTGATTAGGGAATTATGTAGTTTTTGGCGGTGAGCAGGTTTGACATATCTTGAAACTATTGGGTCAGTCATCGGCAAGCGTTCTTTGTATAAGATTACGTTTAGGAATCATATGCTAAATATGACCTAAGAGCATCTGCAGCGGAGATATAGGTGATGTGTGTTTTCCGCTTTAATTTTTTTTTTTTAAATTGATTTTTTATTGTCGCGACGAATCACGTCATGACACGTCATCACTTATGGGAAGACACATGTCTTGTAGGACCGGACCCAGTGGCGGATGTAGGACCGGAGAATAGTATTTATATTCAAAATTTAGTATGTTAAATCCCAACGTATATACTTGATGAGATGGCTAAAATCTACTTGTGCCCCACTTCTCCCTTTATGTTTTTTTCCTTCTAACTGTGCACTCACTTCAAAAATTAGGTGCCTTTGCCCCTGACTGGACCCAAACACTTCTAAAAGTACTCCGAGAAACCATAAAAACAAAGTGATTGTTTAGTGCTACATTATTCGACTAAACTATAATAGCGTTAAGTTAGTCTTCTAAACTAAATTAAATTACTCGTGGAGCTAAATAATTCGCTTAAACCGGAACGACAATGAGGAAAAAAAAATCACTTGGCTTTCAAACAATATATATATATATATATATATATCATTAATACAATTGAATATTATAAATTCTAATGATAAAATTTTGAACAAAAAAAGGATAAAAATAAAATTGGCATGAACACCTTTGAGCGGTTTAGGGCACCTTTGCTGGTTTTCGGTGCACTGGAATTCGACTCAAAAATATCTTCAATGGGTTAAATGGACCAGTGGATACTAACGAACAAAACAAAAATTATCGATTATATCGACGTTAAAGACTTTAATATATCTTTCATAGTCAACAAAGCGTGGTTCTATGGTGTAGTGGTTAGAATAAAATCAGAAGAAAACGGATAGCAATTGAGCTTGAAAACGAAAACAAATTTTTTTTTTTTTTTTGTTCAAAGAAAAGAAAAAAAAATACAAAAAAATAAGAAGCTTATAGCTTGATTTTAGAAGCACATGATTTGGTTGAAGAAAACAATTCATGGCTTGGATTCAGAGGCTCATGATGAGCTTGAATGGAGAAGCACTTGGCTTAAAAATAAAATAAAATAATAATAATACAAAAATGAAAATGGAGCCGGTCGTTAGATTACTGTTGCTTGGATTCAGAGGTCCATGATAGACTTGAATAATAGAAGCACTTTGGCTTAAAAGAAAATAAGAACGAGGAACGGAGCCGATCGTTAGATCATTGTGGCTCTGATACCATATCGAGGTGATGAGAGCTTAAGATTGAAAGAATATTGTATTGACTCTCATAATAATAAAGGTTGAATACATACACTTATATAGAACTAATATTAACCTAATTAGTAACTAATAGAATCATATAAAGATATATACAAATCTCTAGAATATATTCTCATAATATCTACAATATCTTTAGACATTTCTAGATCCTTCTATAGTTAGCACTCTGAACTTTGAATCGAGCGACTTGTGTTCGACTGCCGGTAGGAACTTATCTTTATAGCCATTTCCTCTCATAACCTAAAACAAAGCGATGTCATTCCTTAAACCAAGTTGCATTGGTTCAGTGGTGAAAAATGTCTATGTGGATTTTTTCCACTTGGGTTCGAATCATCTTGGCATCTGATCTATGAGAATTAGTCGAGTATGTAGCAAGTCCCAAATTACCCCATATTAATCAAAAAATAAAAGCGATGTCATTCTGAAGCACATAAAACGATCTCGTTTTGATTAAAAATATTAGAATCGCAAAAACATTTCTCCAAATAGGGAGTAAATTTTTTATTTCTTTTACATAAAGGATTATCTTTCAATTGCATTTATCTTACGTTTGATTAAGGAAGTGATTAAGATAAGGGAACGTACAAGATAGTTTTCATTTCTAGTTCTATAGGAATATATGATTTACGTAGATACGACTGTTACTAGATCACAAACTGAACGTTAAAGACTAATTAATATAATAATAGTGTTCCTATAATAATATTTCACGGCTTCATCCATTCCTTCAACAACATCTTCTTCTTCCCTGCTATAAACGTCTCCACCGTTGATCTAAACTCATCGTTGCTCAGATCATCCATGTCGCACAACCGTCTCATGCGCCGGCAAAAATCTCCCCGCAGGTCCAGCCTCTCTGATCTCGACCTCGTGTAAACATGATGATCACCAGTAGCTGCGAGCAGATACGTCATTTCACGCTTCCTCCTTATAGCATAAGCTGTCTCCGCCACGGAACTGACCGCCCGGACCATGTCTCGCCTCACCGGTCGAGCCTCTCCCGCGGTTAGAGTAGTGTCTTTATTTTCCAGAGCAACGGAGAAAGAGTCCGTCTGTGGCTTTCCCCCTGAAGTCTTTTCTTCGTTGTCAGACGCCGAAGATTCTGAGACTACGGAGGCGGCGGAGGAGCAACCGTCGGTAGGAGCGGGAGCGGAGGAGAAACCAGCGACAGGAGCAGCGGCCGAGGAGGAAACGTATTGAAAATACAGATCAGGTTCGGTTAGCTTCTTCTGGTGGTTAGATAAGGAGAATATCAGGGCGATGAGAACGTTCACGACTCCGAATATGAATATTCCGCCGGTCAAACCACCGGAAATAATCCGGCGTAGATACTCACCACCGGCGGAGAGGGGCGGCGTAAACAAAGAGAGTAGAAGTAACACGGCGACGAGAACTTCAATCGCAGGAAGAAACTTCCAAAACTTTCTCCTTCTCTCGAACCTCTTCATGGCATCAACTTTCTCAGCCGTAACATTCTCGGAAACAAACAAAGCCATTTTTTCTCTCTTCTCTAATTAATTCTCTTGAAACAAATGAAGGTTTTAGTAAAGTGGACTTGTCTAGTCACTAATGGAATTGAATAATTTGTTGAGGATTTTATATAGAGGTATAAAAACTCTCTATAATTGGTTGAATTATTGAAACAAAGGGATATCATCATATTTATTTATAGTTTGGTCGTGGAAATTTCATGACTAAAAGGCATTAGGTGAATAAGTCCAATTCCGGAAAAAGAAATTTTAAAAAAAATCATTATATGAAGAATCGGTAGAATTATTGGGGACAATTTGAATAAAGTAGTAATGATTAAAAAGATGGTTGGAAAGAGTTGGCAAGGAGAGAAAGGGCAGGTGAAGCTGCACTGTACAGCAACGACCGGGCCAACCGATTCGGCAACGTACACCGCCGGACGAAACTTGACACGTGTTTTGTACCCATTATTTTTGTATTACTACATTCATTATACGAAATCAAACTGAGGAAAACGATCTATTTTCCTACGAACTTTGTTTTCGGAGGGATTTACGTCTTTAAATTTGATTTCGTAGAGAGATATACAGAAAACATAGTTTAAAGAAGTATATGACGTGGAAAAATAGATCGTTTTCCATTTTTAAAATAATAGAATATCACTTATATTATATAAGTGAGTCAGTGACTACATTCATCAGTTGATAATTTTTTTGGAAAAAAAAAACAGAGCATATGTAGTGTATAAAAATTCAAAATCATATTTTATTAAAGAATAACTGTAAAAATATTTTTCCATTTGAATCTAGTTTGTTTGGTTTTTATCATCTTTATACTTGTAGTTTGAGTATAAGTTAGTCTATATTATAAAGTTTATGTTCTGTATTGTAGTCATACAGTTCTAATTTCTTTCTAAAGGGTCAACTCTGTAATTTGTACTATACTATAAATAAAAGTCTGTTTTCCATTTCTTTGAATTTTTTTTTATTTAAATATTTTGAGTTCCGATATTTTATACACCAAAAATATTTTGAGTTCCGATATTTTTGGTTGTTGTTTTTTTTTTCGATTGTACTGTGTTGAATAGTTAAGAATATTTTACATTAAAGATTTAATTGGTCAACTGACGTACTTATCTTTAAGAGTTGTTGCATAAACAGTTATTGCTTACCAAAAAAATATCATTTATACTGATATGTATATTGTTTTGCTATTCTTGCCATTTTGGCAAAATATGTGAAATCCATCTTATGAGTCTACAGAATTTTACCAATCATAAATTTCTATGGAATCACTGTTTACAATTAGTAATCCCGGTATTTTGCAATATTAAAGACCAAAATTGTTGATCCGTAAATCACACAAAAGGGGTAAAATAGTACTTTTAGTCGGAATCTCGTTTATTGATCTAAGTCGGCGTTACAACAGAGTTTAAGTAAAAAGGCAAAGACAAAAAGGATTCGAGATCGGTAATGAGCTCTCTCGTATTCTCTGTCTCTGCGG
>PKML01029132.1:0-72937 GCA_002933935.1 Eutrema yunnanense | reverse complement strand
TGGACCTTGGATCGCATGTCCTGTAATTGGGCCTGGACCTTCGCGAATTCCATGTTCATGGCGACCTGATCCGAGATATGGAGTTCCGAATTAGCTGCGGATCTCCTAGTTGGTGGATCAGTCGTACCTGGGAGTTGAGTGTCGGTTAGGTCGGGCAAGAGATTCCGGCGTAGTGCGTTTTCGGGGGTGATTAGATTTGGATCGGGGGTGCCGATTTGATTACGACGCTCAAAGTGGGATGCAATTAGCGAGGCGATCCGCTCTTCGTTCTTTTTGTTGATTTCCGCGAACTGTGCCGCCATGGCTTCCATAAAGGTGGTCGGGTCCGTGAAAACTGGGGCAGCTGGAGGTGGTGGAAGAGTCCTTGGAGGGTTGGTCTGAGTGTCACCTCCAGTTGATAAGATTGGAGGAAGTCCTCCTCCGGTTGTCGGTAGCTTGGTACTGGTTGGATTAGGTTCGTCAATCCGAGGGTTTCGGTCATCGTTATCCGAGCTGTTAACGTTGACTACGGAAGTGTCGATTGGAAGAACCATTGCTGAACTCAATCAAACGTTATCTAAAAGTACTGTTCTAAGGTCCCCACAATCGGCGCCAATTGTTGATCCGTAAATCACACAAAAGGGGTAAAACAATACTTTTAGTCGGAATCTCGTTTATTGATCTAAGTCGGCGTTACAACAGAGTTTAAGTAAAAAGGCAAAGACAAAAAGGATTCGAGATCGGTAATGAGCTCTCTCGTATTCTCTGTCTCTGCGGGAATTGTGGATGGTTTGATGAATGAGCCTCCTCCTTTATTTATAGTGTCTTTGAGGCGGTTGAACGGAAGATTTCTCCTTTTCCTAGTTTGATTGGGAAAAGGAAATCTCCCGGCTTTCTCTCCGAGATAAGGATAAGTTCCTGATATCTCGAAGAGTCGACCAAAGAGAATATTTCCTTTTCCGAGATCGGTGGGAAAAGGGAAATATTCCGGTTTCATCTGTTGTAATGAATCGGGCTTGTGATGGGTCTAGATCGGTAGCCGAGATGGGCTTTCAGCGAGATTCCGAGCTCGGCCCGTCGTTTTCGGGCCGACTTGTCTTCGATCCGAACCATCGTAAACCGGTCTTGATTGAACCGATCTTAGTTCGAACCGAGTTAAACCAGGGGGTGCTAATCCCCCCCCTCTAACAATCAAATCAGACCGAAGTGGCATTAGGTTCGGCCAATATTGCAAAATACCGGGATCATTTTTTTTTTCGATTGTACTGTGTTGAATAGTTAAGAATATTTTACATTAAAGATTTAATTGGTCAACTGACGTACTTATCTTTAAGAGTTGTTGCATAAACAGATATTGCTTACCAAAAAAATATCATTTATACTGATATGTATATTGTTTTGCTATTCTTGCCATTTTGGCAAAATATGTGAAATCCATCTTATGAGTCTACAGAATTTTACCAATCATAAATTTCTATGGAATCACTGTTTACAATTAGTAATCCCGGTATTTTGCAATATTAAAGACCAAAATCAGATGAAAAAGTTAACTTACAAGAATTTGATTTATTGGTATCTCCAACCAATGACCTTATTTTAAAGGGGACAAGTCCTCAAAACGAGGGTTTTAGGATATTTGGCTCCGATGCTAAAGCCTCAAATCCATTTTCAGAAAAATTTATATCTTGCACCTTGATCCTCAATATTAACAATTGTTAATTATGATGATAAAATTCTCATAAAAAATTACACACACTATTAAATTAATATAAAGTTATATCTATCTATCTATCTATTTAAATATATAAAAGAGAATGATTCAAAGTTAGTAACTCGCAAGATTGTGACATGTGTCGAGTTAATCCATTAGAAAGGAGAATGATTCAAAGTTAGTAATTCGCAAGATCGCGACACGTGTCGAATTAATCTATTAGATTTTGACACGGGTACAAAAATTACCAATTAGATTTTGATACATGATATTAACAATAAAAGAAAAAATATAATCTAGACTTCATCATAAAAGTAAATGTAGCAAATAAAGGAAAATAAAAGTTGTTTTTAGATTAAAGAAATTTATCTTAAAGTTTTGACACATAATATTAACAATAAAGGAAAAACTATAATTTAGATTTAATCCTAAAAATAAAGTTAACAAAAAAAAGGAAAATAAAAGTTTTTTTTAGATTAATAAAATTTATCTTAAAGTTTTTTTAAAAAATGAAAAAAAAAATTATGTTTATAATAAAGCAATAAAACAATAGATTGACATCATAAAAAGGAAAGTAAACAAAGAAAAATTAAACCAAAAATTATCCCAAAAGCTAAATTTAAAAAAGAATAAAAGTTAAAGTTAAAAAAGGAGATAAAACAATTTCTATTTTGATTAAGGAAATTTATAAAAGGAATACAATTCTATAAGGAAAAAGAATTATAATTCATCACCTCTATATAACCAATTTGATATTTGTTTTTCAATTTTACAACCAAAAGAATTTTCACTCACATATTTCGTCCATAAGCTACACATGCTTCGTTATCTAAACTAGAGTTAATCTTCCGTGTAATCGAAATTATGATGTATGTTATGAAATATATGCTTTATATACACCCGCTTCATATATCTTCGTTATCTACACCCGACATTATGTTTTACATTATCTAAACTAAAAGCTAAATTATGTTGTACGTTATCGAAATTATGTTAGAGAGATGATGTAAGATGGAATCCACCAAACTTACGGACATGTGATAATCAAGAGATTATAAGCTTTGTTGCGGAAGTGGGCGTGATGTCGAGATGGAAGGTGGTGGTTTGATTGACTCTCTCAATCGATGGGTTTGACTGACTCTCTCAATCCTTGACTCGAACAAACTACTTGAATCACACAAATAACTAGATCCGAGGTTTCTAATGAATAAAGTGAACCGCACACAATATTCAAGAGAATGAACAATTCTTCAAAGTGACTCTTTGAAAATTGAAAGAAAACGAAAATACTTGTATTAATTTGATTGAAAGGTGATTTGTACAAGTGANGAAAATGAATAAAAGCCAAAATTTTAAAAAAGGAAAAACTATATTTCAGTTTAGAATAAAGAAATCTTATTATATAAAACTGAATGTTTCAAAGTTGTTAACTTACCTTATCGCGATACATGTCAAGTCAAAGTTGTAAGAAAATAAAATCGATTAATAAAAAAACTTAAAAATTCGAAAATTTTAATAACCGATTCATAATTGGTAATTTTACAAAAAAATAATTAAAAAATTTATCTTAAAAGGCAAAATTAATATAAAACTGGAAAATAAAATCTTAGTTTTTCCATTTAGATTAAAAAAATTAATTTTAAAATGAAAAAAATTATAATTTCTCACCTCTATATAAACCTCTAATTTCCATTTAGTTTTTCCATCGTTTCTAAATTTATATATTATATATTTTCATGGGTGATCTAACTTTTTTTCTATTTTTCATTTTTAGTTTTTTTTCACGGGTTATAAAATATTTAATTACGCATATATGCGAGTACTTATCTAGTGATAATATAAATTACATATAAATAATAATAAAACACACAAACAAATCAAATCATAAAATTACATATAAAATATCAAATTATTCAATAAAACTATTTACGTAATACTCTAATATATAATCAATCAATGCATTTCAAAGTGATAAATAAGCTTCTTTATTTTTTATAAGTAGGTTACGAGCTAAAAATTGTTGAAATCATATATTTTCGTTTATTGCAATTTCAACAGTTGTATGTGACACTGATCTCACATCTCTAATTAGTGCGTTATAAAAATGTTATATAATATTTATTTTATATTTATAATTTTGTTTTTAAATTTAATGTACATATTTGATTTTTATATGTGATAATTGAATTTATAAAGATATATTTGTATTTAAAAGATATCTAATTATAAAAATAAAAAGTAGGTTTATTGATAAGAAATATAATGTAAATAGTATTTTAAGGATGTCTATTCAAAACTTCAAAATTTGAAGATTTAACGATTGGGTTAGCAACAAAAAAAAACTCAAATTTTAGAGTTGGATTAGAGATGCTCTTAATCGAGTTTCTTTTGGCCTCCCTTAGATATTGCTTAGTGACACTGACAACTAGGGGTGTCAATTAGGGCCAAAGTCCGAGGGCCGGTCCGGCCCTGCCCTGAAAAACAGCGGGCTCTGGCCTAGAAATAAAAGCCCGAAAAAATCGGGTCTTTCGGGTTAGTGTGTTTTTCGGGCTTAGCCCGATCGGGCTAGTGTGTTTTTCGGGCTTAGCCCGATCGGGCTCGGACTAGCCCGAAAAGCCCGAAACTATTTGATTACGTATGTCTTATTAAATTTGGGTTCGCTTATCATATGATTTCAATACGTATGAAAAACGTACCAGAAAAAAGAAAGTCTAAATTGACTCTATACTTAGAAAACGGTATGTTGGAACTGACTTTTTAAAGACATATATGTTTTATAATGGTAGAAGTGTCAGTCACAACATTATGGTGAGTTAGCTCGTATGGCATGTGATGTTCTAAGCATTCCGATAACTACAGTGGCATCACTGATGTTGGTGCGCATGTCTTGGATAAATATAGAAATCGTCTTTTACCAAGAAACGTTGAAGCACTGATTTGTACATGCACTTGGTTGGATGAGTTTACATTTCATGATCCATGTACCATTATCATTCATCTATATTTACTTCATATTCTTAAAATTTTTATCTATAGACTTTCAATGACATTTCTATATGATTTATACCTCTAAAAACTTAATATTATTTTATTCTTTTTTTTTATCTGTAGCTCTTGATGGTGATGAGGATTTAGAAGACGATGAAGGAGATTCTAATCTGAACTTTACTACCTAGATTTGAAGTGTTTTAATTTTATGTTTTATTTAGTAATACAATTTATTTGAATTTTATTTGTATTTTAGTCAAACTTTTGCTTTTAAATTTAATTGGATTTGATATAATACATTTAAATTTAGATTTATTTTGATAAATATTTTGTTTTAATTATTTTTCAATTGAGAATTGTGATTTTTTGTGTTTGTAAAAAAAAAGCCCGAAAAAGTCCGAAAAACCCTAAAGCCCTGTCCGGGCTTTAAAATATAGGCCCAATTTTTTTCGGACCGGACCAGACCGGACTCAAATATATACGGATTTTACGTATTTCGGGCCGGGCCGGACCGAACCAGCCCGATTGACATCCCTACTGACAACTAACTAATTCCATAAACATTTCTTTTTCATTTTCGGTGGTGGTAATACCAATAATACCCTTAGATATTGCTTAGTGACACTGACAACTGACAAGTGAGAAACACACTGAAAAGTAGGCTCGGTTTTCAAAACCCTTAGATTTTTGTTTGGTTTTTTAAAAAAAAAAAAAAAATCTGAGGTGTTCCCGTCAGAAGATCACGAGGATCATACGCATCACATTGCTTCTCTTTTTGTTTTTTTCACACACATCCGCTTCTTTGATCTCTCACTTTTCCGCTTCTCTACTGTCGAAAAGTCGAAGCTCACACTCATTTTCTCACCACTTGATACAACTTTAGGGTGTTCCACTGTAAAATTTGTCGACTTCTCGATTCTATTCTCTACTCACAACCCTCCTCGAATCGAATCTGGGTATTAAAAAATGTCCACTTTTTGATCTGGGTATATCTAAAGCTTATCTTTTTAGCTTCTGATCTGCGTCTGCTCCTTCAGTTCCCTTGATTTTTTAAAAAAATTTACTTCGAAAAGTTGGAGAATCTGAGTTGTTCTGAAAATTATGGAGTCTTACTGTTCAGCCATGAAGCTTCAGTGTACGAGTCCCTTTGGTCTGAAGAAAGAAGTTGTTTCTGCGAGAGCAAGTGCGTTCTGGGGTGCCGAAGTTGTCAAGGCCAATAATCTGAGGACACAGAAAATTAGGAGTGGACCTCAAAAGATCCAGATAAAGCTCATTCGCTCTGTTCTCACCCCATTTGTTGATCAAGACTCTAATGTACGTATCTACACTTGCAATTCCAACAAAAGAAAGTTTTTTTTTTGTGTGGCTATGTTGAATCTTGTATTCAGTGGATTTTAGTTTATGTTGTGCGTTGAAATGAGCTGAAGTCGGGTTTTACTGGTCAATTTGAATCTGCCTGATTTTGTGTCCAATTTTAGTTGGACTTGACTTCTAATGATGTTAAGAGTCCTTATAAATCCAAGGCCTGGTGACATTTGTGGATGACTTATGTATAAGTTTAAGGTTACTGATAAGCCAAGACACAATGGGTCTACTTGAGGAAGTGCAGCTGCTCAAATTTTAGCTATAGGTCTACTATAACTAGCCTAGGATTGAATTGTAGCTGAAGATGAGTCGGTTAGAAAGCAGTAGTGAGGGTTGGATTTATAAGGACTCTTGAAGGAGGGTGTGGGTTTTTAGGAGTTCTTAACAGAAGTCCCTGAGTAGCTATTTTTTTCTTCCAAGTCCCGTTTTGATATAAAGAAGAATGCATTTTCAGGAACCTCTGTTGAGAACTCCAAGAGCAGACCCAAAGAATGTAGCGTCTATCATACTAGGTGGCGGTGCTGGGACTCGCTTGTTCCCTCTTACAAGCAAGAGAGCTAAACCTGCGGTGAGGAGCGTTTTGTTTTGCCCATTGTTTTTGATGGTTCTCTGGTTTTATTGTCGATGAGGTTTCAAACTTTTTAATGATCGTAGGTGCCAATTGGAGGGTGTTACAGGCTCATAGATATACCGATGAGCAACTGCATAAACAGCGGTATTAGAAAGATCTTTATCTTAACTCAGTTCAACTCCTTCTCTCTCAATCGCCACCTTTCTCGCACTTACAACTTTGGCAATGGAGTTAATTTCGGTGATGGGTTTGTTGAGGTGATAGCATTACCCGCAATAGATTAGATTTATCTTCCCATGTTTTTTGCAATTTAAAGTGTTTCCTCTGGGAATGATCAGGTTCTTGCCGCAACCCAAACTTCAGGAGATGCAGGAAAGAAGTGGTTTCAGGGAACTGCTGATGCTGTTAGGCAATTTATATGGGTCTTCGAGGTTTTCTTTTTTTGTCTTTCTTTCTCTTTTAAGTGTTCTTGTCGGTGAAATAAAAAGTGGTGGAAACGTAATTTGGTGGTGTTTAACAGGATGCCAAGACAAAGAACGTGGAACATGTCTTGATCTTGTCTGGTGATCATCTCTATCGGATGGATTACATGAACTTTGTGCAGGTTTGTTTTATTCTTCTTATTTGTTTACACTGAGCTTCGTGTGAATTCGGTTTCATTTATTGTCTGCTTTTGCAGAAGCACATTGAGTCAAATGCTGATATCACAGTTTCCTGTCTTCCCATGGATGAGAGGTGTGTTTGAGGATCAATCATTAACCACGTTCTTGCCTTACTTTCGCTTGATTAATTTCTCCGGTTTTTTGGTTTTATTCACAGCCGAGCTTCGGATTATGGGCTGCTTAAAATTGACGAGTCTGGACAAATCGTTCAGTTCTCGGAAAAACCAAAGGGAGATGACTTAAAGGCAATGGTAATGATTGTTTTTGTTTTTACAAAACTTTCACTACGCAATTGCTTGCAATGTTACATGAACTTGTGTTTTTTTTCGTGTTTTCAGCAAGTTGACACTTCAATCCTTGGGCTACCACCAAAAGAAGCTGCAGAATTCCCATACATTGCATCAATGGGTGTTTATGTGTTTAGAAAAGAGGTTTTGCTAAAGCTTCTAAGATCGAGTTATCCTACATCCAATGACTTTGGTTCTGAAATCATCCCGTTGGCTGTAAGGGAGCATAATGTCCAGGTTTTTTTTTGTTTTTCTCTCTGTTTAGCATATCATATCAATCAAAAATTTGTGCTTCCTCTGATCTTTAGGTATCTTCTTATATTTACTAACATACAAAATCGGAATGGCTAGGCATTTTTGTTCAATGACTATTGGGAGGATATTGGAACCATAGGATCATTCTTTGATGCCAATTTAGCCCTCACGGAACAGGTTTTCGCCGACCCTATTGTTTGTTTTTTTATCTCCAGAACAGTCTGGTGAAATCTAATCATGCCATTTAATTTATGTTTTTGGCAGCCTCCTAAATTCCAGTTTTATGATCCAAAAACACCCTTCTTCACTTCTCCACGATTCTTGCCACCTACCAAAGTTGATAAATGCAGGGTACAGTTCTTGAATCCGTTTATCCCGTGATTCCAGTTGATGATTCATCGATCCTAATAAAGTCTATTCTGGAATTGCAGATACTTGATTCTATAGTTTCACATGGATGTTTCTTGAGAGAATGCAGTGTGCAGCACTCTATTGTGGGCATACGATCACGTATAGAGTCCGGAGTAGAGCTTCAGGATACAATGATGATGGGAGCAGATTTCTATCAAACGGAAGCTGAAATAGCGTCTCTAATGGCTGAAGGGAAAGTTCCGATAGGGGTAGGCGAGAACACCAAGATCAGGTAAAACCAAACTCTTCCACTGAGTAGAGATAATAAGGTTTTGAATCATCTTTAGCAATTCATCATCTTGCTTGTGTTGTATAATACAGGAACTGTATCATCGACAAGAACGCCAAGATCGGGAAGAACGTGGTCATAGCAAATGCAGATGTATGTTTTTGATAAATCTTTTGTTAATTTTCCAACAAGTTTTTGGTCGCCTGATGTTTTGTTGTGTTGGCCTGTTGGGTGTGGCAGGGCGTTGAAGAAGGAGATAGGCCAGAGGAAGGATTTTACATAAGATCAGGAATTACCGTTGTCGTCAAGAATGCTACCATTAGAGATGGTCTTGTTGTTTAGCTTTTAACATGTGGCTTTGATTGGTAGAGTTTTTTTTTTACAATTATTGATGAAGTTCCTCTCTATGGTCGAGTGGCAAACCATTCGATTTAAGCTATTCCGAACATTCTTATCAATGAGTTTAATAAGTTGGTGAAGCGATTATTGATAACAAGCCATGTGAAAAATGAGTATTTAGGTGTTGCGTGGGAAAACCAAACGCATTTGTACCATTCTTTTCTCGGCTGCGTTGTTCTAATTAAGATATATCTGAATCATTCCTTCGCTCTCCTCAAATTTGCTTCTCAGTCTCTTATTCTATTTGATTAAAAATTTTGACTCTTGTGTATTCTCCGAGGATGCGAGTCTATCACCGAAGCAACCGTTGCTTAGGCTGATATTCCCAAGTCTATAAGGCCTCGAGGCCCCGTAATTTCATATATTCTTCCCAATGATGACCAATTATCAAACCATAAAGATGTGTTGATCCCATTATGTTCTTCCACTCTATGAAAAGTTTTCGCTATCTCTCTATATTTCAAGAGCTTTCTCCACATCTATGATCCCACATTTGTGGGCCTATAAAATTTGATACAGAAAAGAAATGTGGGCCTATAAAATTTGATAAAATTACTTGGAAGCCCCAATCTATAGAAAAGAAAAGTGGGCATATTGGTCACGAAGGAGATGATTAGAAGATAAAACATTTATTTTGTTTTGTTTTATTTTTACGTAATTATTGTTATGTGATTTTTTTACATATGTCAAAATGATCATTTATGATTAAGAAAAATTTATTTGCTAGATGACAGAGACTTTGACTATATAATTGAAAAAAACATGACAGCGAAGAAAAAAAAACTCTTCAATGCCACAAAGATTTGCACTATAGAGATTTAAACATACAATTGTACATTAATTGATTTTCCATAATTAATAAGATTTCTTATATTATTCACATATTCACTAAATCTTTCATTAATATATTTCTTTTGTATTGATAAATCTAAAAAAATCAGTACAAAATCTTTGTTGACTATATTTTTCTCTCATATATCTTAGTTTTTCCTCTGCTTCTTCTCCACGATCGGTCAGAGTTATGATGACTAACCAGAATGGAAGAGATGTGCATCCGGTGGTGGCCTCCTCGCTCTTGTCTCTGGATCAGCATCAGCATCAGCAGCTTTATTAACAAAAGTTGATTAGATGATAAATTCCATAACATATGCATATTCCAAAATGATTTTTGCCATATGAGTGATCTCTTTATCCAGCTAACTCAAAGAGATGGTTGGCAAGACATAATTCTCCAAATAAGTTTCAAACAACTTACTTTGTTTGATTCCTTAAGAGATTTGATCTCCAATCCTCATTGTTTTGGTAGACACACATCTTTTCATGCTACCTTTGCGCTCCTTGGATTGGTAGAGCTTTTTATCATCTAATCAACTTTTGTTAATAAAACATTTAGAAGATGCAAATGTTGTGCACATGTTCATTTCTTCTATGCTTCCATATGAAGCTTTTTGTAGAGTACTAAGGCCTTGATTAGTAGAGCATTTAAAAAAACATTAAGCATTTTATAAACCAATCAACTTTTGTTAATAAAACATTTAGGAAAGTATTAAAAACTGCAGATGCTCTGCAATTGTTTCTTCCCTCTCTATGATTTCATACAAAATTTTTGGTAGATCATTAACCTCTAAAATATCAAAAAATTAAAATAATTTTATATAACTAATTTATTTAGTTAAATAATATCAAAAATAATATTTATATTAAAATGTAAATTTTATACTTTTAAAACTAATATTTATCATTTTTATTTTTCTATTAATTTAAAATAATATTTTTAGTAAAAATATAATATAATAAATACAACTGAAATATGAAAAAAATTAAAAATTATATTAGAAATATAAATATAGATATAATGCTTACGGATATATATTAAATAATTTTATATATAATCATTCACAACTCTGCCAATCACTTAAAATGTGTACATTAATCAGTGCATACAACTTCAACAACATACTGCTTCTGCTGCTTAGTGTTATTGCTAATTTTCCTTTTTGACGTTCTTAGTGCTATTGTTATACTATCAGTTATACCAATCAAGCCCTAAGTTCTAAAATATTTAAATAACTTAAAATAATTTCATATAATTAATGTATTTTGTTAAAATATCATCAAAATAATGTTTATTTTAAAGTGTAGATTTAATACATTTAAAGCTAAAATTTATCATTCATTTATTGTTCTATTATTTTTAAAATAATATTATAAGAAAGTCATAATTTAATAAAAATATATTATTAGTATAAATATAATACATATGAATAAATATATTAAATATATGTTATAATTTTATATCTAATCAATGACAATTCTGCCAATCACTTATAATATGTACATTAATCAAATTATACAGTTTCAGAAGCATATTGTTTATGCAGCTTACTGCTATTGCTTTACCATCATTTATACCAATTGATGTGGACATCCAGCCACATGATCCTGACCATCCAAACTCCCTAGATGATCTCAGACGTCCATCCTCACCAAAATACCTAAGGCGAATCCCCTTTGTCACAGCCACAATTCGAGAAGTTTCTCCTTTAATGCCTTACGGCTAGAAGAACATCAATGGCGACAAGATTATATTATATTTGACTTATTTCGTTTTCCTTTTGAATTTTATGACCGTTTGGTCTTGTCTTTGTCGAGCTCTTTATAAGCTCATTCCCTTCTTCATTTGCAAGCACGCTTTTAACCAATAAAAAATCCAGTTGTTTTTGTTTCAAAACTCCAGTGTTTGAACCAAATTATTTCCTTGCTAATTCTTTGTATTTTGTGGAATCAATTCACACAAATTAGTGTTGAGACTTACATCCCTCGCGATGAATAGCCCTTGAGATTAAGTTTGTAGTTTCAAAATTGTTTGTAGAATCAAACAATCCCGGTTACAAATCCATCAATCATCGACCATCCTAGCTTTGAGACTTGATTCTCGTGAGTAAGAACTTGGTGAATTTCGAGTCTTACATCACCAATCAAGCCCTATCTTAGGAGCAATGTAAGTGTGGTTTTGTAACCAAAGATGTTAAGTTCGATTAATATTTTTTATAAAATAAAGAGGAATAAAGAGGGACAACGAGCGATAGTTTTAACAAATTACAGTTACACTAGAAAAATAATCCAGAAAATCAAGTTGTTGAAAAGATACTATATCCAACTTCTTTAAAATAGGAAACAATAACTGCTTCGAGTTTTTTTCGTCTTCGAGGGAGTAGGTCTCATGCACAAGGAACAATACGTCACATAACGGAAAACACAATGAGGATATTTTCTGAGGAATCTCTTACGCTCAAGCGAGCAAACAAGAGAGAAAATGACCACAATTTTGTGCGTCGGGTCCAGAAAGAATCAGCAAACATGAAGGATGAATGAAATGATTTTTGGGTCCGAAAGAGAAGTGGATCCAAAAAGTATCTGCTGATTTTGTAGGCCGTTTCTGGTAGAAAAGAGAAGATAAATGTAAGGGTTTAAGAAGTAATGACTAGAAAGTAAGCCGAAAAGATAGTGAGATAAGATCCCGGAAGTTACCTTTTTGGGCATGTCTGCTCGGTTTGTGATGAAGTTGTCGTGGATCCAACATGTTCATGTCGAATCACTCATCTCTCTACTATCGCACTCTCCAGATGACATAGCACTAGTTGACAGACTCAAGAAGGTAACTCTAGTCGGTCTCAGACCACTTATCTCTTTACTTCCCACATTCGTGGTTTGAGTTGGTGTTTTTGGGAAAATGTGGCCGCATATACCATGTCATATGGTTCGACCCGCCTCGTAACCATACCATCTCTTAGTGATGCGTCTTTAGGTCTTTTGACCGCGCACATCATATGGTTCTTCTTTCCAAAGAAAAATTATTTATCCCCAACAATAATAAAATTAACATCACTTTTTCATCTAAAAAGAAGCTATTCTCAATTCTTTTTGTCAAAATTTAAAATTTCATCTGATTTGCTAAATTTATCTCATCGATCTAAAAGTTGTGTATGTTTTTTGTTTCTTTGTGTTAAAGCTTTTGTTTTTATAATTTCTTCCCGATTCTTTTCAATCAATGTTTTTTTATATTTTTCTTTAAGTTATAATTATTTTTGATGTATTTGCATGAGATAGCACTTATTTTAACTTTTTAACTTTTTGTTCTCTAACATATAAAATGACGATTTTGCCCTCCCTTCTATTTAGTCCACCTACTGTACACGATGTGTTGCTCCCTACGTTTCGGGGTTAAAAACGGAAAAACGTATGTGTACAGTAAAATAAATATTACGTTTGCCAATACTTTTCAAAAATGTCAATAAACTAAAAGTTTCTCCAACGTGACGGCAAAACACCAAATATGATGTATTTTTTGCACCAAATCTCTCCAATGGGACTCCAAAAATAACACCAAATTTGGTTTGATACTATTCACAACACCAAACACTAATCACTTATTTTATTAATAAAATCATTAATTAAATAAATATAAAATCAAATAAGAATATAATAGTAAGGAATATTCTTTTTGGTGTGATATTTGATGTTGTGGTTGGAGAAAAATAATAATTTGGTGCTAAAATTACACCAAAACAGTGTAATTTATGGTGTTATGGTTGGAGATGCTTAGAGATGTACAAATAAGTGACAACCCCGGCAAAACTCTCATTGTTTTTTCATTTAACACTCTTAAGTTTTATAGAAAAAAATGCTTAACTTAAATTTCACACATATGTTATTAAAAATTAAAGTAAACATATATTCTAATAAAATCTATATATTTGATCCACTTTTATTTTTATTTAATTCACAAACATTTATATTTATTTTGAAAAAGTAGCATGAAAATAAGTTTCTTATTAAAAATTAGGTATAACTTAAAAATAACTTACGAATCAAATGCTGCTTTAAATTTAAAAAAAAAAAAGTGGGCCTATAAAATTTGATAAAATTGCTTGGAAGCCCCAATCTATAGAATCAATGCAATTGGTCACGGAAAATAGGAGTAAGAAATAAAACAATTATTTTTTTGTTTTATTTTTACGTAATTATTATTGTGTGATTTTTTACATATGTCAAAATGAGTAATTATCAGATTAAAAGAAATTTATTTGTTAGGTGACTTTGACTTTGACTTTGACTGTATAACTGAAAAAAGCATGGGACAAGAAAGAAAAATCTTTCAATGTCACAAAGACTTACACTATGAAGATTTAAACATACAATTGTACATTAATTGATTTTCCACAATTAATAAGGCTTCTTCTTTTATTCACATATTCACTAAATCTTTCATTAATATCTTTAATATCTTTCCTTTTTATTGATAAATCTAAGAAAATCAATACAAAATCTTTGTTGACTATATTTTCTGTTTGATTTTTTTTTTTTCATTCTTATATATATCTTATTTTCTCATTTGCTTCTTCTCAGGTCAGAGCTATGATGAACGGAGGAGATGTGTATCCCGTGGCCTCCTCGCCGTTGTCTCCGGATCAGCTTCTACGGGAGAGACTCAGAGCTTATTACGAAAGTATGTATTTCTCCGATTGTTATTCGCTTGGAACCGGAGCTTCTCCGTCTCCTCCTTTGTCAGATTTGCAAACCCTAGAATCTAGTTTTAGAAGATTGGGTGTCTCCGATTCAAACGCTCGTCAACAGCCGCTAATTGATAATCGTCGAGGCAATCAGCTATCTCTGGACGGTCGAGATCGAGGTATGAATGGCCGTGAGTGCTGGCTTCCTTTGAATTATCAGCAAGAAACTCAACGAGGTCATATTAATGATCAGTCGCAGAGATTGTTGTTTCCGAGGGATGATCGTGTTAATGGGTATTATGGTGCTCATAAGTCATATAATCATGGTTTTCATGGGCGTAGTAATGGTGGTGTGATGGATTCTCCTCGTACTGGCTTCAACGGAAATTTAGGAGACGTTCCTTTTTCCCCAAGTACTTATTTTGATCAAAGCCCTTGGAGTTATCTACACAGTTATGTGCCTGGAATCCGCACTAATCATGATCCCTACACTATGAATAACTCTAGGGCTACGGCTACGGCTACTACTCTATCACGTGCTAAAGACCGTGAAGAGTCTCAACTGTTGCAAGACGTGATTGTTGAAGGTTCAAGGGAGACGATTGATAAGATATTTGACGATTTGGTCTCACATGTTTGTGAACTGATGACTGATCCTTTTGGCCATCAAGTCCTTCAAAAGCTTCTTGAGAAATGCACCGATGAACAAATCACTCGGGTTTTGGATATTGTCATTCAACAACCTATTGATCAGTTTGTTAGGATTTGTGGCGATTCGCATGGGTACGCACTCTTCTTATGTCTATTTGATAAGTGGTTTTTTGTAGGGAGCATCTCTGTAATTTATTATCTGTCTTTTCTTTTGGAGATAACAGAACTCGTGCAATACAAGATTTGATGGGATGTCTTTGTTCTGGTGAGCAAATATCGCGCTTCATGGTAACTCTATGCCATGTTGCACTTCTTTTGACCAAGAGCACCAATGCGAACCATGTGATTTTGTTCTGCTTCACCCATTTTTCTCCTTCACAAAACAATGTAAGCTTTCTCTTTCTTTCTCAAAATTAATATGCACTCACTGATATTTACTCTTTGGCTCCTTGTTTCTCAAACATGATTTCATAGCTAGCTAATAATCAGGATTTCACCTAACCTTTTTATCACTAAATGCATACTGATGTCTTTTCTAATGATGTCGTTAAAAATGTATAACAATTCTCTTACATTGTTTTCAAGCCTAAATATCTTTTAGTGATGATGTTGTAGAAACTCCAACAACAAGTATACACTGAATGGACTAGTTGTGGAGGTTAAAAGTGTAACAAAAGCTTCATAGCTCTATATATTGCTTGTTTTACAAGAAAATGAGCAATGACAGACTATCAATCTTATTTTTTAAAAATCGGTTTTAACTTATTTATGATTTTTACTGACCTTTTTCCTGGTGTTGCTTGACAGTATCTTCTTCAAGTGATTGTTCAAAATTGTTATCAAGTTGCAATTGATCAGTATGGATGTTGCATGCTTCAACAATGCATTGCAAAATCCTGTCAAGAAATAAGGGACCCTTTGATTAAGGAGATAATCACTAATGCTTTGAGTCTATGCGTGAATTGCTACGGGTAAAATAAGATGCATGGACTATACAAGTTACATGATTATGGGTTAATCATTTTATATAGATCACATTTTTGTTCTTATGTTAAAGTCATATTTTTCTATTTGTCAGAAACTATGTGGTGCAGTATGTGTTGGAGTTGGAAGATTATCATGTGGCAGCTGCTCTCTCAAGATATCTCGATGGGAATTACGCTCAGCTCTCTTGTGACAAGTATGGGAGTCACGCGGTGCAAAGGTGTTTGAAAAGTAGACAATTTAACTCGAGGAGGATCGTAAACGAGCTGCTAAGAGACATTGATTCACTTCTTGTAAATCCGTTTGGAAACTATGTGATTCAGACTGCATGGGTTGAATCTCAGGTAATAAATAAACATGATATACACACTCTTTTTGTGTGAAATCATTAACTTATCTTCTTTTCTCGTGTCTTGTAGGATGATATGCGAAATGAATTGTTGTACCATATAAAAAGGAATCATCCGTTCATGAGGTGCAACAGATATGGGAGGAAAGTACTCGAGAAACTTAATCTTTGGACATAGACATGTTGTGGAAATAGATGAGGAGCCTACGATTAATAATTGCTGTTTGGTGTTGTTTTTTTTTTTTTTTTTGTGACCTTGACTCCGTGTTGTCAATGGTTTTGTTGGTTCTTTAATTACATGTTGTTCTTTAGGTTTGTCATTTGTGTGGTAGGTCTCATTAGTCAGAATCTCCTCACCCAACAAACATGCTTTTGAGAGTCCTGTGTTCGTGCTTTCTTTGTAGTTTGTACAAGAATCATATTTTATTGGTATTTATATGTTTTTTACTTTGTTCATTACTTACTATGGGCCTAATGCTAGTGACCTTTGCGGCCCTAATTTAGTGCTTTATGAGTTTTCCGAAAGAACATAATCATGAAGAAAGTGAAAACGACTTCGTTTTTTTGTCTTCTTGATTCATTGAGAGCTGAGCTATACAAGTTATATTCGTACTTGCATAAACTATACAAGTTTATCCTGCAGATTTATGTTTAGTATGTTGTGCAGACTTTCGTGAAGGTTACATGTTTTCAGTAGACTTTAAAATCTGATAAACGTAGACTGAGTATGCGAACAATCGGCATACATTTGTGAAGTTTACAAGTTTTCGGCATACTTCAAAACCCAATCCAACACTTACTTTTGGATTACGGATAATCAGTAGACTTGCGTTAAGTTCAAATGTTTTTGACAGATTTCAAATCCGAACTGGAAGACTTATACTTAGTAAGCGAAAATTCAACAGACTTCCCTAAAGTCTGGTCATTTTTGGAAAACTTGAAAATCCTATCTAGCCGTTTTCAAATATGCCAAAAACACGAGGACTTTACACAAGTGTACCAAATGTATGCAGAAAGAATGCAAGTATGCCGGTTCGGATTTTGAAATCTGTCAAAAACATGTAGACTTCACGCAAGTCTGTTGATCATCTGTAAGCTGAAAGTAAGTTTGCGAAATACGTTTTTGAAGTCTGCCGAAAACTTGTAGATTTCACGAATGTATGATGAGTGTCTGCAGACTTATAATCAGTTTGTATGATCAGACTTTGAAGTTCACCGAAAACTTGTAGACTTCACAAACGTCTACCGAATGACTGCATATTAAACATAAGTATGCATGATTAGCTATTGAAATCCACCGAAAACCTATAGATTTCACGAAAGTCTATCGAATATATGCAGACTAAATATGAGTTTGTGGGATTGGCTATTTAAGTCTACAAAAAACAAATAGATTTTACGAAAATCGACCGATTATTTGTAACTTAACGTAAATCTACCTATGAAATATGTCAAAACACGCATACTTGAAACATAGTAGAATTCACATTATTTTCCTTTTTTAATGTAAAGATGTTTCTTTTTTATTTTTAAACAATTAATTTTTATTTAATATTTGTTTCATTAAAGTTGATTTGATTTCCTTAAATAAATTTCGTTTTTTAAATAAGCTAATTAATTAATTGATTTTTCTAATTATTATACTTATAATATAAAAAAATATTATGGGTAATATAAAAAAATGTGTTTCGAAAATCTTGAAAATTTGGAATAGATTATTTTGGCTATTTCTTTTTTTTTTTTTTTTAAAGTTACTGTAGCAAAAATATCCTTTTAATCTTTCATACATTCATTTTCTATTACAATAAAAATTAGGTGGTGATTGAATTTACTCGATTGAATTGGGTAAAAATCATATTGCCGCGTTAATTATGATCATTAAGAGTTCTAAAACAAATCCCTTAATAGTGATTCCCAAGATTGGTGAATTATTAAAATTGATTAATATCATTTGTGTTAAGTAATGTCTATGTAAGGTTTATTTTTCTTTTCTTTTTTCGTTGTGTTTTGGGTCTCCGAAAGATTGTTTGCAAAAAAGTTGTAACTATTATCAATGGACCAAACTCGCATGCTCAGCGTTTATCATCACCATTTATAATGACATACACCGACTCCTTTTTATTTTATTTATGTATATATTCCCAGCCTCACGTTGACGATATCATCAGCGAATATTTGATCATCATATGCACTTTAAGTTTTCTTCTTTCTTCTTAGTAGCTACCACAAACGAGCACAAAATCACACAAGTTTTTTCATAAAAAGATATGTAATGATCGATTCGTCCCCTCAAGTGGGTCATTGGTATAGGCTTCTTCTTTACTATAAATAATATTGTAGAATGAACGTCGATTTCTAACTTCTATGATAATGAAAGTGGTTCTCTAATCTCTATTACTTTCAAATTAGTTAATTATCGATATGCAACGTAGATTTAGAACAAACATGTTTTATTTCTATTTTTGTATTTTAAAACTTGAATTATGTTTTAAGATTTTTAGTGTAATTTGGTGCTTTCTTATAAATAGAATAATCATTTTTTATTGAACACACAAAAGCGCACTCGAAAGTCTATAGAAGAACCATCGAAAAATGGTGTTATTGTGAGGTTAAAGATGATGACAATGAGCAACAAAACAAACACGGTGTTTTCTGATTTGGTCCCATGAATCAACCCACTCGAAAGACTCTTTTTTAATTATATATATAAATTTGTGTGTATCTTGACTTTTGGTGGCTCATGCTCATGCACACCATACTCGTCTATATATTTGCTTTTAGCATCATAACACTCAATTGCGTGTTCTAACTTTAATTTCCATCTCTAACGGCATGCCTTTCGTGTTCTTTAAGGCTAATTGCTCACTAATATGCTGCTTTTAACTAAAGTATAGTATATCTAATGATGTATTCATTATTAATTTTTTATAATACTGAGTTTTTGAAGGAAAACAACAAATTCTATCAAAGTGAAAGACTAACATTTAATAAATAATAAAATACTATTTTTTACTCGTTTTATACTTTTGAAGTAGTTTTGCAAAAATTAGTACTTGTATAGTTTTTAACACTTAAATTAATGTTCATAATTTTTTAATACTTTTGGAATTATTCATGACAATTTAGCCATTATACAATATGACGTATACGCTTGTGGAGGGTACACGATAAGATAGAGAAATAAATATTATCTAATGCAATAAATTTGTTCAGTAGTTTTTGTCCTCAATATAACTAGGGACGAATAAAACAAATTCTTAATTCATTTCTCACTTTTCATCTTATCCAATGTGGACCGAGTTAGACATGAGAGAAAGAAAGAGATTTGGTTTATATTTTGGCAAAAAAAAAAGAAAAAGAGTTGGTTTTATATATATATAAATGGATAGTTTAAAACAATTCGAAAAGAAAAAAATAGGGAAAATGTTATCCCGAATTCACCATTTGCCTGCTTTCGACATGTAATAATGAGACTTTCGGTCTTTTATGCAATTTTGGGCGATTTGTAACCAAAATAAATAGCCAAAAACAAACAAAAAGTAATAAGATTAAAGGAACCCCAAAATGATGCTAATTAATTAGAGTTATCTGGTTAACAAAGCGTCTTAACGAATTAAATTCGACATTTATATGCAACCTTCCCTTCAACGCAACAATTCTCTTTTATTTTCTCAAGCTTTAGCACCAAACCTCTCTCTCTCTCTTTCTCCGTCTCCGACTAACACTTCCTTCTTCGAGTATGGATAAGAAGCACGGTTTGTTCTCCAAGTCGCATTCCCGGCGATCGCGATCCAAGAGCCCCGTCAGAGGCGTCTCTCCGATCATCATCCGTCGCCGGAAAGGTCGTTACGTCTCGCAACCGGACCGGCACATGTCTGAGATGCTTCCGCCGGTTATAGAAGGTCCTGATCCAGACGGAGATGACTCCAGAAGCAGTGGAGATTACTCGAGGTTCGAGAGACGGTGGTACAATTGGATGAAATGTCAGCTTCCGGTGGCTCCGCCTTCGGTATCTTCGTCTTCCGGCTTCAAACGGACGGATCTGAGGCTATTGCTCGGTGTTCTTGGTGCACCACTAGGTCCTGTGCACGTTAGTGCTCTCGATCTCCTTCCACACCTCTGCATCAAGAATACTCCCATGGTTAGCTTTATTTCGCTGTTATGAACTCAATTTTTGGATTGGAGGTTTTTTTCCTGAGGATTTATGCTCTTATGTGCCATAGTCTTGGTTGAATTAGCTGAATCATCTTTTGATTGCAGACTATTAATGGAGAAGGACTGTGCAATTAATTGAGATTTGTCTCTCTCTTTCTTTTTTTTTAATCTCTCTTCTGTCTCTACTTTTGTTCAGTGTGTTTGCCTTCTCTTTAGTCTGACTTGAGAATCACATAAATTCTCTTAGCAGAATTAGCTGCTTTAGTGTTCCTTTTTCCTCAAATTCTTCTTACTCTCCTGCTTTCTGTGAGTTATGCTAAAAACATCAATAACATATAGATTTCACTTTAGACTTGAAGACGGAAACAGGAGATATGAACGTGGATTTTCCAGTTGGGAGAAAATGTATAATCTGAGACACATTATGAATCGTTGTCTCACTGTGTTCAGAGTCAAGTCTAATAACTCTTACCAAATACTTGAATTTCAGGAAACCTCCTCCGCGCAGTACATCCTTCAGCAGTATACGGCAGCATCAGGTGGTCAAAAGCTCCATAGTTCTGTGCAAAATGGATATGTTATGGGAAGAATCAGGACAGTGGCCTCGGAGTTTGAGACTGGCTCAAAGGGTTCAAAGAGCAAGAATAATTCGTCGAAAGCTGTTGAGTCTGGAGGATTTGTGTTGTGGCATATGAATCCTGACATGTGGTATATGGAGCTTGTTCTTGGTGGGAGCAAGGTCCTTGCGGGTTGTGACGGGAAGCTTGTGTGGAGGCACACACCATGGCTTGGCCCTCATGCTGCAAAAGGCCCAGTTAGACCATTACGACGCGCTCTTCAGGTCTGATATCTGGTCCCAATGGAAGCCTTCTCATCCAATTTTCTTTGCTTGCATAGTTAAATTGATACTGTTGTATACTTTCAGGGACTTGACCCGAGAACCACAGCGAATATGTTTGCAAATGCAAGGTGCATAGGAGAAAAAAAGATCGATGGAGAAGACTGCTTCATTCTCAAGCTATGTGCAGACCCGGCAACACTCAAAGCTAGAAGCGAAGGGGCATCAGAGACCATAAGACATACTTTGTTCGGTTACTTCAGCCAAAAAACCGGTCTTCTTGTTCACTTAGAAGACTCCCAGTTGACCCGAATACAGAACGTTGGAGGCGAAGCAGTTTACTGGGAGACGACCATCAATTCATACCTAGAAGACTACAAACCCGTTGAAGGTATCGTGATAGCTCACTCTGGTAGATCCGTGGCTACACTTTTAAGGTTTGGAGATATGTCGTCGGGACATAACACTAAGACCACAATGCAAGAAGCATGGGTCATCGATGAGATTGCGTTCAATGTCCCTGGCTTGTCAATGGATTGCTTCATTCCACCTTCTGAGCTCAGATTCGATTCCCACGTTGAAGACTTATCTCAAGGCCCCAAAATTAAGACATTGCAGGGTTCAGTAGCGACCCGCCAGAAAAATGGCTGATGTGGGAACAAGTTTCCAGTGATATAACTCATTCAAAACAGTTTCTTCTACTTTGTTATTGTTGAAGCTAAAAATTCTTGTAGGGAAGATGTAAATAGAGCGCAGGAGAATTTCGTTCTCGTTGCTGCATAATGTTTGGGGAATGTGTATAGTATCTGTTGGAAAGCTATTTTTCAGTAACAACTTAGTAAGTCAGTCCAATTTTATTTTATAATATGGCTTCAAGATACTAATTTCTCAAAGTCAATTGTAGCACAAACTAAGAGCATCCGGTCATGTTTTTAATGGTGTATTAAAAAATTAAAAACAATTGAAATAGTAAGATAGAAAAAAAGAAAAAGTTGAAAAAGCGTGACATGGTGTGTCGTGTTAGACACAAACCAAAAAATTGTGAGACACTTTCTTAAATGTGTCATTTTTCTATAAGTTCAATTTTATACTTTAATTAATTATATTAAAAATTTAATATTTTATTCGGAAGACACCCATATGGTGTCGTCTAACCGTTCTTGTATGTATAATTTGCTATACTCCTATCTATTCAAACCAAGAATCTGTTCATTCACAACTTTTAGTCAATAAAAACAGAAACTTTATGTTCATACCTAACCATCCAATTGTTATCGTTTAGTATGTCCGGTCCGCTATCATATATAATCGGTAAGTTTCGGTTTCACAAATTTGAAAGAGAACAAAAAATATAGGCCGGTTCATGAGTTCGTTGATTTAGTTATTTTTTTCCATTAAATAACCGGTTCATAAATAAAAAATCCGGGGAGATTCGCAGATTAACCGGGTAACTTGTTTTTCACCTTCTTCTTGCTTTCTACTCTTTGCCTCTCTGATCTATCTCGATTAATCTGCGAATCAGAAGGTGAAAGACGAGTTGCTTCACCACCAACAAACAAGGTACCGGTTATTCCAGATTCACCACCATTTCTACTCTTTGCCTCTATCTATCGATTCCTGATTCAATTTTTTTTAATGTTTTTTTCTCTCTTGTGTGAAGATTATGGTGCTCTCTGACTTCACTGGAGTCGGTGTTGGATTCGGTATGCACATTCGCTATTGTTTCTCCTTTTCTTTTTTCCCCCTTTTTTTTGATTCGACTCGTAATTTTTCTTTATCAATCTGGAATTTCTAGGGTTCGGTGTTGGCTGTGGATTTGGCGTTGGCTGGGGTTTTGGAGGTTCCTTCACAAACTTCTCCTTCAACATTACGGATTCGTTTGAATTTCACAGATAGATAGAATCATGTCAATTCGAACAATACTCTCTGACTATTTGTTGCCGCACAACTACGCTCTCACTGTACATTACAATGCTCTGTTTGTTTAGTTTTCTGATGTTATGAGATCATCTATCTACTCCTAGGTTTATACGATTGCTTCTTGTGCTTGCTTGTTATCTGATGGTGTATACTTAAACCTCATGCCTAGAATCAGAGTCCTTGACGATTACTACTAATTTGATTGATTCATACTAATTTGCAAACACTGCATACTGAATTTAGAGTTTTTTTGTTGCTTTCTTGCAGGAATGCCTTTGAATGTATTAGGCGTTGGTGTAGGTAAGCATTGAAACATCTGCTTCTGCGTCTCTACACAAGCACATGTTCATCGAGTCACTAAATACAAAACTCATGCATATTGTCTTTGAAGGTGGCGGTTGCGGGGTGGGTTTAGGCCTCGGTTGGGGTTTCGGGACTGCCTTTGGGAGTCACTACCGATCATCTAGACTTACCTTTCAAGGCATCGAGTTAGAGAAGACGGATAAACGTGAGGATAAGGTGGAAAACATGTCCAAAAACACTTAGCAGCCTCGTGTGTGCTTCAATACTCTGGATTTTAGGTCCCAAATCTCTGCTCGGATTGATTGTAAAAGAAAGGAAATAAAGTCTGACATTAAAATAATCGGATCAAAAATGCATTTCTGTATTACAAAACATCCCAAGTCGTCATTTTCACAATGTTCTACTCTAGAGTGTGTTTACTCGAATTGGTTGCAACTAAGAGAAGCCAAGATTCTTTCTTACTCCTCCAAGATACCGTTTCAAATAATCGACCCAAAAACACATTTCTATATTACAAAACAACCAAAATCACACGTTAGCAGGTAAAGATGAATGAGCTCGAACGTGGTATTCCACACCTGTCTTCTACATTGTATGCACTGCGACTACCACTGCAATGACAAAAATAGGCCATCTCAAAACTTAAGGGATGCTTTCTAATATGCATGTTGCAGAGAGAAACAAAATTCGATTTAGTAAATATTATCGATAAGAAGAAGTAAAAGAAGAATCCAAATTGCAGCTTGAACGGATTTACTATAACGCATTTGATACTGAGACCGTTGAAGTTGCCTCTGTAGAGCTCCATACCAACCGTGAAGCTGCTTTTCGTAACAGTCCTCCTCACATTCCATACAACTTTTGTCCCTCTCAAAACATCCATTCATGACTTGCTGAGAAATAGAAAAGCCTTTTAGTAAAAGATTTGTAAGCAGGATGGAAAGAGAAACTTGCGTTTGGAGATCTTACTTGGTTCGCTTGAATAGGTAATAACGCAGCATCAGAGTCTCCTTGACGATCTAAGGCTTTCCACTTTCTAATGCAATTTTTGGACCCAGGTTCCATATAATTGAGGAAGCCAGAGAAGCTGGGAACTTTCCGTGGAGGTCGAACCGGTGGTTCATCAGAAGTTTTTTGAACAAAACCATCATCAGAAACCGCAAGGTTCCAAGCACCGATATCAGCAGTAGCACTTGCCGCCCTTCTATGGCCATGCGGCTTTGCCTCTTTACTTGACATCTCTGGAAGCTGATTAACTTTGCCACAATTTGTTGCAAGTTGTTTCTTTTCAGATTCAGATGGTCCAGTCAAGAAGAGGGCAAGCTCATTACGATCATCTTCATCCAAACGCACCCATCTCGGAGTTCCCTTGCCATCAGATTGCGCAGCTTCCTTGAGAGATTTCTCGCAACCTGAGTCTCCATTGCGAAAGTAAACTCGCGATGCCCCTATCTTGAGTTTAGAGTCGTCGTGTGGTTTATGTGATGCTTGGAGAATAAGTTTGATGATATATGTAGTGTTTTTTTTTAAAAAATAAATAAATATTATAAGCTATGTAATAAATGTTTTTTTTTATCGATCTTACAACCGAACGAACCTTTTGTGTTCTTTTGTTGATTTTAGTTATGAATTTGTGTTTTCTTATCTTATATTACTAGGATTTAATCCGCGCTAATTATAGCACGGGGTAATTTTTTTTAAAGAAATTGTTTTGAAATTTAAAAAAATTGTTTTTATCTGAATTTTACAATATGACTAACTACCGAGTATATATAAAATTGTCAATTTGTAGTAATTTGTCTATTTGATCTGTTTTGCAGTGAACTAAATATTATTCGGGTTAACCCGCAATAACTTATAATTTTGAAAACATAACTCTAATATGCACCGTTAAATTATTCTGGTTTTTGTGGTTAGTCTACGAACTCTTAAAAAAAATAGTTTTCTTGTGTCTAACTTTTTATAAAATTAGTAAAATATTTTCAATTTTTGTTTTGATATATATTCAAATAAAATATAATAAATTGTAGTGAAAAATATAGCAAGATTTTAAATAGATTTTTTCTTTAAATAAATATGGATTAATTATTATTTTAAAATATAATGTATTTAAAATAATTAAGAAATTAAATAATAAATAATAAATAACATTTTTAATACAAAATATATATTTTTCATATTCTAATCAATAATTTTAAAAGAATATTATATCATTTTTTATTTTAATTATTCTTTGTTATTTGTAATGACATTTCAATGAAATGATTTCATGTAATAACTTACAAGATAAAATTTATTTTCAAAATTATCTTCTAAAATAATATTATAGAGATTTTATGGTGTTTACAACTTGTTTGTCAAGTTAAACCAAATCAAACCGGACTATTTTAGATCAAACTGAACCACAACTTCCATAATTTATTTAGTTAGGTCCGAACCAAAACAATAGATTTTTAAGTAAAAAGAACTGGCCTAAGTTCTAACATTTAACTTGCGAGTTTGAGGCCATCAAGCCATACAAGCTTTGGCACAACCTGGCGGACAAAGGAGCTGAACTCTTCCCCTGCAACTAGGTCGTTGCCTCTTATATCTAACTGCTTCAGTTTCATCAAATCTCTAAGCACCAAATACGCATCCCAGTATTTACTAGGCACCTCTCTTCCAATTTCACCCGAATTAGAGAGCGGCGAAGAACAAAGGTACCTTGCTGTGTCCACTGGGTGCTTGCCGCCGATGTGGTTATGTGAAACATCCAACACTCTAAGCTGCTTCAGATGTCTTAGAGAGTCAAGCGCTGAAAAGCTCCTGATTCTGTTGTGACTCAGATTTAGGCAACAGAGAAGCTGCATCGCCTCCAAGCCTACACACCCATATTTAATCACACAGATGCAACAACTGATATTGAAGACTCAAAGCGTTAGAAAACACTACATACCTTCAGCTGAATGAAGCTCATTGTGACTGAGATCTAACATTTGGACAAATAGCAACTTCTGGACAGCGGCTATCCGAGATAGTGTTAAGTTATTGAGCCTTAGACATACAATATTGTTCATATTCCTGTACCGAAAGAGGTGTCTGGACAGAGATTCGGTGCTTGAAGTCACCTGTGCATCAACATTCTCTTTATGACTAATAAATAATAGGCATCTTTAAAAACATTTAAAATCAAACAGTGAAAAAACTCATCCAACTATTTAAATCCGATAAAAAAATTTAAGAGCAGAAACTCAACTTGAGATTCACAGCTAAAAGGAAGACTAAGTACCTTGTGGAGAAGAGCTACGCTGTGCTCATCCTTGTAGTACTGGCCATGGGAAGAATCAAGGGCCATCAGATCGTTATACAGCTGGAGGATTTCTTTATAATGGACACCCTTAACGGCATCATCCGAGACCATAGTTTCCTCATCCATCAAAAGCCTTGCAAGTATGAGCTTTCCAATTTTGCTAAAAAGGAAAGAAGAACTCAAAAGGTCAAGACTGCAATTTCTCTTGTCCATTAAATCTAGAAAGTTTACAGGATTATTTTTACCTGTCAGGCAAATCACGAAAACATTCACTCTCTATCTTTATAGCTTTCTTACGCCACTCCAAACCCGTATCAGCATTTAACTGATCCAAGGCGATTAGAGAATTCAAATCCTTCGACTGTGCATCCCAATTGTCAAAACCACCCGTCCATGAAACAATGCCTGGCTCTCCGACAGTGTCATGAATACGCACTGTAAATACAAACTCATAAGGAGAGCTGAAGTTACATCCCCTGGAAGAAACAATTCCTCGAGACTTCCCAAGGCTGACCTTCACTTTGTTTTCCTTGCGAAAGCAAGGTTCTGTACTGTCAAATTTCAGACGAGCAACCCATACACAAGACACTTGAGAGTTTTTATCCGAAACTGGTTCCCAAACAAGGTCCTCATTTCCTTTTAGTTCAGAATCAATAGTAACAGTAGACGAGCTAACTCCACTGACGGCTTGGTCAAAGTAAAGAATCACTGGAAAAGAACCAGACTCGGAGCAGAAAGTAGTGAACTTAGAAGAAGAGCCATTGTAGCACCCAGGTCCAGATAGAATGATAATGGAACCATCTGAAGGCCACGAGGAAGTGAGAAGAGGAGTCTCCATTTTAACAGTTTGATCAAGAAGCCAAAGATAATAAAACCAGGCACTTTGGTCATCTTCGTCCGTAAAAATAGCACTATGTACATAATCATATTCACGACAAATCGTTTCCTTTGGCATAAACCCATCAGCCTTTTTTGCGAGTAAACTTGAAAGAAGTACACTGCAGAATTTTTTTTATTTTTTAAAGTAAACTGATATAGTTGATAAGCAAATTATATCTCTCTGACCATCAATCTAGTCCACAAATGCCTCCATTTCTTTAAATATGCATACCTACGATTGTGCCACGCAGAATAGTTGCTGAAACTAACAGGATTTTCGCCATCATTGATCATATCAGTTGTATACTGCAACTCATCCTGTTCTGACGTCTTCGTTAGCTCCACAACAAACCTGGAAAAAGGAACAAGACAAGATATGAAATATGCAAAAGCTGTTTGGCAATGTGAAGCAATTTCCTAAATCTCACCTGCGATAGTTCCAAGCGTGAAAGTTCCTGAGATCGAGCTTTTGATTTTCATTCAAAAGTTCCAATTCTTTTTCTAAGGAGGAATGCCCTTTACTCAAAACCCACTTTCGATGATACCAAGCCCCATAGGACTTGAGATTTCGCCGAAGGGCATTTTGTACCTGAATTAACGAAGAGACATCACAAGCAATTCGATGAGCAAAATTGACATGAATGGGGGATGTGAAGCAACCAATCTAACACAGCAATCAATGAGTAAAATTTGCACTCACGACTCCAAGTTCTTCACCGAGAATTGAGTTGACCAAGCTTGGATCAGAGTCGTCGATTCGGGCCTCGACGGCGAGTTTCCGATAGTTCCAAACCGTGTAGGCCTCCGGATTGATTTCTAGAAGCTTCGCGCTTAATTGAATTGCTTCCTGTGTGTAACTAGAAACCAAAAAGCAGATCAACAAATGATTGAGAGAACGGAAAGAGAAGAAGACTGTACATCTTTTGATGGTGATTGGACATGAACTGGGACTGGAGCGACCGGAGCTCAAGGGCTTTAGAAGCGGAGGCTGCCTCCTCTTCTGGCTCCGGAGCCGCCTTCCTCGTCTTCTAGTTTTCCCACAAAATCACCGGAAACCTAAAAACAACAATATGTAGATAAAGGAACCGGTCCGAGTAAACCGAGTTCAATCAAAAATTACGATACCGGTTCAGTTGAAAATTAGGAACCGGGTTTTTGGTATTGATACAGCCGTAAGTGACATCTTCATTGCCATTGGGAACGGCGCAGCCCACGTTTCAAAGCTAAGGTCAAATGTTGCCACCTGAATCTGATACCTTTCTCTCCTGTTTTCAGCTGTAAATTGATTTCCAAAGACGTACAACTTGTTGCCTAGTACTCCCGAGTTTCGGTACTGTAGCTCAACGGGCATGGTCGGAGCTTGGCGAAGAATGGTCGTCCGGGTGTCAAATTGCCACACCGTTGTTGCTGAGCCATTTTGTCCGCCAACGAACACTATCTCCGGACCAACCGCGAAGATATCTTTGGTGGACTGAACCAACTCGTGATCAGGCCCGGTCCGTAGGGCAGGCGAGCTAGGCGATGGCCTAGGACCACTACTTTTTTAGGTTTTTATGGATCACAGATTTAGTTTTAGGTTAATAGTTTATAATGCACAAAATTTGAACTTCATGTTGTAACTAAAAAAACAATTGGTTTGTGTCACATAATTATTTATCTAAATACCACTGAAAAACAAAGTTGAACGATTTAGGAAAAAATGCAAAGAGAATTATTTTTCAGAAATAGTGTTTTGTTCTTTTTTTCTGATTTGCTGTATTTTTTTCAGAAATACAAAGAACAGTTTTTTTTTAACTGCAAAATTTGTAATTTTTAAAGGACCATTTTTTATCGTGTCTCGGACCACCATTTCTGTTGGACCGGGGCTGCTCGTGATCAGTAGGTACCATAACGGTTGCAGCAAACTCATCCTCGGTCGGGTTGTCCTTGCTCCTTCGGAGAGTGAACCATGGCTGGGTGGGAGATGTACCAGCATCAAAACATGCCGTCTTTGTCAAGCCTATGCCTGATCTTCTGTAGCTCACGCGAGCGAACATAGACATGAACAACTGAGAAGCAAGACGGGTCTCGATCTTAAGGACTGAACAACTGAGAAGACATGAAACAAAAAAAAACAGCACTTAATATATGTAGGTAATATGAGTAAATGTATATGCAATGAAACAGAGTCATTACTTTGAAGGTAAAGTGGATGATGATGATGCATCACCGGGGTTATTCTTCTGATCATCCCATTCCGTCAATCTCGCTATTCTCCAGTTTCGATTCCTCGACAGAAACTAAAGCACGAAATCATTCCATACAATCAATTCGACTTCAATCGCATTTAGAAACCAAAAAAAATCCCGAGAATCCGCCGTAATCGCATCAGAAAACACCAATTAGAATCCTTAGCCAAAAGATTCGTGAAAAAAAACTCATCCCGAAATTCTTCTGTAATATGTAGCTTTTTGGGGAAGATTCTGCTAGTTCTCGAGATTCAGAGAGCCTTCGCTTTGGAGGTTAGGCCGTTGGAGAGAAATGCTGTTGCAATTACAAACGTCATTTATTTTTATTTTATATTTTTTTTTTTGGTCGAAACAAACGTCATTTATTTTTTGTTATTATCTTTATTCAGAAAACATCAAACATATACTATATATTTAATTATTTATTTATTGTGGATTTTATGAGCTATCTATGCTATGGAAAAATACATTTGTACACACTGTATATTGCGTAAGCAATTTTTATTTTGGAAAATAGGTTTTCGGAAATTAATTAAAATCTATTGACTTTCAAAAACTACACTAAAATGAATTAATGTTTGCTTATACTATGTTTTGTAAAGATTTTTTTTTGTTAAAGTTGTAAGGATTTTTTTTTTATATATGATTTGTTGCATTTACACTTTTGTATTTAAAAAATTACGAAAAATAGTTACAAATGTATTTTGATTACTAAAGGCGAATCATTATCCATACAATATGTGCCATGCATTTATTTTGTAACAGATTTCTATATCTTGATTTGTTTTTAAAGAATCGATAAATATATGGATTTTATGACGGAATCGTGAGTATCTCTATCTAAATTTTCACAAAATCTATCTATCTATCTAAGAGGTTTGGATGGCTATTAGGGGTTCGAGGCAGAATGTTCATTGGCACAATCTTATTTGGTTCAAAGCGGCAATCCCCAAACACTCAACTACCTCTTGGTTATTCATCTTGGACCGTAACCCTACGTTAGACAGGTTACTATCTTGGGGTATGGATGTAGAGAACACTTGCCTCCTCTGCGGTCTGGCTCAAGAATCGAGAAACCACTTATTCTTTGAATGCTGTTTCTCAGAAATAATCTGGAACGGTATGTTAAACCGTCTACAATTACCCTCTCTCTATTCGACTTGGGTTCAAATTATCTCTTGGTTCCCGGTTGCGACCTCCTCATCTGTTAAATCGATTGCTCTACTGCAAGGCTGGCAGGCCTGTGTGTACGAGATATGGAAGGAGAGGAATCGCAGATTTCATTTGGGTAAAACTAAACCTCCTCAAGCTATTTTACAGAAAGTTTTGTTGGATGTCAAGGATAAAGCTTTGGCTTTGAAAAACTTGGGACTGGTTTCTGGTCCACGTCTAATTCGTATCTGGTCTACGAATTGACATGACCATTCCCCCTCCCCCCATTTGTCGTCCCTACTCTGTCCCAACTCCCTCTCTTCTTAGTAATCAATTGCATCTGTGCGATTTTTTGCTTCCCCCTTTCTGGTTTCTCTCCCTTCCAATGGTTTGGTTCTTGTTTTTTTCCTTGTTTTCTTTCTTTTTCTTGTAAAACTTTTTAAGTTAATGAAGGCCCTTTAACAAAAAAAAAAAAAAAAAAAAAATCTAAATTTTCACAAAATCACCTGAAAAACTAAACGAAGCGGTATGTGTTCAGTCGAAAATTACGAAACGGATTCTACTCAAAATTACGAACCGGGTTTTGGTTTCAGAGAAAGGATTGGTTTGTATTAAAAAGAACATAAGACATGACCAATATCTTCATTTCCCTAAATACTGTGAAATGATTCTAGGAAAATGAAAATGAGACTATATTCAGGATTTTAGGATAAACATGACCAAAAACACTTAGCACCCTTGAGTGTGCTTCAATACTCAGGATTTTAGGTCCCAAACTCGGATTGGTTGTAAAAGAAAAAACAAAAGTCTGACATATGTCTTATTTCTCAATGAAAAATTTACATTAAAATAGTCCAACATCCCAAGTCGTCATTTCCACAATGTTCCACTCTAGAGTGTGTTTACTCTGCAACTAAGACAAGTCAAGATTCTTTCTTACTTGTCAAAAAAAACCGTTTCAAATAATCGAACCAAAAATGCATTTCTATATTACAAAACAACCAAAAACAGTGGAATTGCTGTACAGTAAAAATGTAGATTGCCAAATCCTTCTCTTTCGCAGCTGAACAACCCGTTACACAGAAGATGAATGAGCTCGAACGTGGTATTCCACACCTGTCTTCTACATTGTATGCACTGCGACTACCACTGCAATGACAAAAATAGGCCATCTCAAAACTTAAGGGATGCAAGCTTTGCTTTCAAAATATATGTATGTGATCTCTTTCTTTGGTTGCAGAGAGAAGCTATATTCAGTTTAGTAAATATTACCGATAAGAAGAAGTAAAAGAAGAATCCAAATTGCAGCTTGAACGGATTTACTATAACGCATTTGATACTGAGACCGTTGAAGTTGCCTCTGTAGAGCTCCATACCAACCGTGAAGCTGCTTTTCGTAACAGTCCTCCTCACATTCCATACAACTTTTGTCCCTCTCAAAACATCCATTCATGACTTGCTGAGAAATAGAAAAGCCTTTTAGTAAAAGATTTGTACGCAGGAGGGAAAGAAAACCTTGCGTTTGTAGATCTTACTTGGTTCGCTTGAATAGGTAATAACGCAGCATCAGAGTCTCCTTGACAATCTAAGGCTTTCCACTTTCTAATGCAATTTTTGGACCCAGGTTCCATATAATTGAGGAAGCTAGAGAAGCTGGGAACTTTCCGTGGAGGTCGAACCGGTGGTTCATCAGAAGTTTTTTGCACAAAACCATCATCAGAAACCGCAAGGTTCCAAGCACCGATATCAGCAGTAGCACTTGCCGCCCTTCTATGGCCATGCGGCTTTGCCTCTTTACTTGACATCTCTGGAAGCTGATTAACTTTGCCACAATTTGTTGAAAGTTGTTTCTTTTCAGATTCAGATGGTCCAGTCAAGAAGAGGGCAAGCTCATTACGATCATCTTCATCCAAACGCACCCATCTCGGAGTTCCCTTGCCATCAGATTGCGCAGCTTCCTTGAGAGATTTCTCAATTTTGGCAACCTGAGTCTCCATGGCGAAAGTAAACTCGCGATGCCTATCTCGAGTTTCATCACTCAAACGATTGTCATAGCTAGATTGAACAGCTCGTTGGAATTCATCTAACTGCAGCAAAAAGATACAGATTCACTTGGAGAAATCAATCAACATTACACAACAACGAACAATTCGATCGAGTATGAGAAAAAGAGAAGGAAAGAAAGAAACCTGCCATTTGGTGGTTCCAAGTGCGGCGTGAAGGTCCCTGTGAAGCTGCTCAGAGTCCCATACATTTGAAGAGCCTTGTTTCCCATGGATCCATGTCCTGTAAGCTGACTCCATCCTGCACATCAATCCAAGAACACACACACCATATATTCAAACTCACAACATTGTAGGGATTTTAGATCTAAAACTTGATTATCAGAGTTCCTAATTCCCGAATCCGAAGCAACAGACAAACCGACATTACATCACCAACAATGACAGTTGTAATTTCACAGATCCAGAACAAAATTTGCGAGAATCATCACTACAGGATGAGGAAAGAGATAAGCAAGGATTCGAAAACGCAACCTGTCAGCAGATTCCTGAACCTCCTCAGCAGCGGCAAAGAAAGGATCCTTCTCCCACCGATCCAAACTCGTCGTCATCTCTTGAAGAAAAATAAACCCTAATTTCCTAACAAACAAAAACCTAAGGGAATTATCTTCGAAAAGATCAGAAACCCAGAAAGTAACAGATAGAGATTAAAATGGGGAAATGACGATGAGTAGAGAGAAACGTTCATCGATTAGCCAAATTACGGCCTTTCGTTACAGGCACGTGCGAACAAAATAGTGCGTTTGTTTGTTCGAGAACAACACATTACCAACGTACTACTTAACGGGTCCGCACCGTGTGCGGGCTACAAATGTTTAAGGGTGGGCAAATTATCCGGATCCGAAAATCCAAATCGGTACCAAACCGAAAATATTGGAACCAAACCCGATCCGAAGTTTTAAAATACCCGATCAGATCCTAAATTCCTATACCCGAAGAACCGAATCCGAACCGGTACCGAACCGAGAACCGAATGGATACCCGAAATATCCGAAGTGTAATTATATACTCAAATATATTAATTATATTTAGACTTGATATAACCCAAATACCCAAACTTACAACTATAAACCTGAATATATTAATTATTTTTAGGTTATTTCGGATATTTTAGGTATATTTTCGATATTATGGGTATATGGAATACACCTATTTTGTTTTTTTCTGAAATTTTTGGATATTTTGGATACTTTTGGTTTTAAAGTATATTGGTTTTATTGAAATGAATATTCATGTTTTTGTGTTTTGTCTCGGATTTCGGGTTATTCGGGTTTTTCGGGTATTGTGGATATTTTTGGATCCGGATCCGAACATATCCGAAAAATTTTGGATCTTAAAAAAATACCCGATCCGATCCGAACCCGAACCGAACCCGATCCGAATTTTTAAAATACCCGATCGGTACCTAAATCCCTAAACCCGAAATACCCAAAACCCGAAATACCCGACCCGAACCCGATCTGAACGCCCACCCCTACAAATGTTTAATAAGCTAAAACATAGAAATGAACAAATATAATATCGATTTGGTTATAATATGAATTGGACCGAAGTTTTTTGAGATACACTTAACAATTTTGTTTTTTTTTTTAAATGAAAACCTACATTAAACACGAGTGCTAAATTTTTTTAAAACAATTCAGTTAGACTAAATCATTCAAAAAAAAATATTTACATTATAACGAATATACATTATTGAATACATAGAAATAATATATTTGACATGATTCATTTTCCGACAAATAAAATAAGTTTTAGGAAATGCATAATCTAATGTGACCTTTCAATGAAGAGGAAATCATAAAATATTATCCATTAAATACTGAAAAACACAAGTGAGTTTTTTTGTTTTTTTTGAATTACCATGAGATTATGGGCCCATACATCCTCTTAGGCCCGGGAACATTTAAAGAACCAAATCATGTTAAATGGTCTCGTCCTAAGCGTCATTCGATCATGTGACCTCAAGGCTTCGCCTAGTGTACCTTTACACAAGTGAGCTTTACACAAAACAACCAAAATGTTTTGAAATTTTCGAGATTATCCCAAAAAAAAAAACTAATCTCCAACGACCAATCAATAGAGAGTATCTTATAACCTTATCAACAATCCAATTATATATATCACGTGCGCGGGTTACAAACACTTAATTAGTAGGACGTTAAAATTCAAAAATACTTTTATTTAATATGTTATTTCTATTTTTTTTTGCTTTAAAACCGAAAACTTGATTGGATATATCGTCGAAGAGAAAATCTAAAATCGATATTTATTCATAGATAATCTATGTGATCCATTTTATTAATGCAATCTTCCACCACAACAAAATTTGATTTGAAGTCCGATTATCATTGTTTAAAACATTCATCGATGCTTTTCGATGTCTAAATTTTTATTGAAATTCTTTACGAAAACCCAATCCATAATTTCATCCCCAATTACTCTCTATACAATTGCAACAAAATGAATTTATCTGCTCCCCGTGACTCGTCGACTTCTTTTCATTGGTATCATGTGAATTAAACAATGAACAAATATTTTTACAATCATATTTTTTTTAGTTAAGCAAGTATGAGCTTAATATCAAACACAAATTGTAGTTACGCTTTGAAAAAAAGAAATAGTTAAAATTTTCATATGTATGTTGAGACATGTTCATTTCAGGAATCGGGACGGGAAAATCACGGAAAGGACGGGAACATATAATTCGGGTATTGAAAAACACTACACAAAGTATTCCAGATAAAAAAACGGGACGAGAAATTAGGGTAACGGGGGGGGTGGGGGTAAAAAAATTTGGATAACTAAAATCGCTTCCTAAACTCTCAATAAATTGGATAATAGTTAACTTTGGGAGGGATATTTCAGAAAACTTGATTCTAAAACGGGTAATTCGGGTACCTTATCTTATTCCCGCTCCTTTTTTTTACTATTCCCATACCCATTTGAATTAAATAAATAGTCCCGATTGAAAAATTATTTAAACGGGATTGGGAATGGGACGGAAAATTCCAAACGGGTATGGGTCGGGACGAAAACCGGGGGACGGGAATATTTTTCTTCTGTGATTCTTCTTCAAATTTTTAGGCCTTGACCGTAATGCTTTGTATGGTCATCGAGTCTCTGAAACTGTAACTTCTACATTTTACCTTGATTTCTCAAAATCAACATATGCCCAATGTTAAAGGATATTGACTGAAATATCGCAAGCTTGAAAATAGCATTTGCTGATTCAGTATAATTGAGAGACTTTTCAACCTCATCGTAATTTTATATTGATCTTTGTTATAGATGTTTGATTTGATCGTTAGTTTTTAAAGAATTTCAATGATCTTAAGCATTATCTGTCATCCTCTTATCCTTACCAATATTCTAAAACATAACCCATGTTTGATTATGAACACCAATCAAACTGTTGTTTCTGGCCTCGACACTAAGAGATTCAAACAGAAACCCGAGCTCGAGATTCAAAAATCTGTATGTGGCATCGATCCCAAGAATTTTAAGATTCCTTGTCTTCTATGGATATCTAAAAGAAAGGGGAAAACATAATATTACATTTCCTGACCAAAGCCTATAGCAAAAACAGAGTTGTATGAGTAAAATCACTTGTCAAACAATTCAAACGGTATAAGAAGAAGAAGCATAAGAGCTAGGAATCTTTGATTATATATAGTCTAGATTGTGGCCAACATTCTCCAACGGAGAATAATGGTTTCGCTGCTCCTACGTATTCCTTCACATATTGTTTTGAATAACTGCACTAGTTGCATTCAAATCCAACAGATTACACTCCACCAACAACAAAAAAAAACAGACAAATCACCTAATCGAAAACTTACCCCCTAGGAAAGTCTAAACGGTCAACAATCACCGTAAACTATTCATCGGAGATAAACATGTGAGATAGAGAAGAGAATTTGATGAGTAGCAATGGGTCGCTCACACTCATATACTGGGAAGTGAAAAGTTCACCCTTTCTACTCATCATCATGCTCTGGCATGCGTCTTGCTCTCTTCTTTTACACAATCATTGGCTGTTGAGAGGCCTCACAAACTATCTTCTAACGAATTCTTCGGTTTTCATTCCCTTGTTTTCATGGTTTTCAATCTGAAATGGACCTAAATTTTTTTTATCCAAACCTCATTAATAATGCAAATACTTACCTTTAAGTCTAACAAAGCATGCCCAAAAAGTTAGTATACACATGTCTAACTACGCATGCCAAAAAGGTTGGTATAATCTGCAATTCTTTTCTCAATGGTCTCTGTGATTTTGTCTCTTCATCTCCTAAGGAAAGTCTAGACCATTAGTAGCATGAGTTTCATATTAGGATCGCTGCTCTGCAACTCATCTCTTGCAATCTCAAGAAAATGGTTTCTTTCAAACAGAACAAACAAACCACTTTCATCGATAGATGAAACACAATCACATGTCACAGGATCAACGGAAGAGGTTTCTAGAACCCAAATTTGTTCTACACCATCGTCGGCAGATCCTACCAGTCAACAGCAAACATTAATATCAGAATACTTAACATTAGTCCCAATATGAATAATATAATGAGTTACACAAAAACAAACAAAACAACCAAAAAGATTAATGTCACGACCCCAACAAAATCAAACACCAAAAAAATAACAATGAGATCCTTTCCCGCAATGACTATTAGTGAAGAAGTTAGTCATCAATATTATCCGAATCACAACAGAGTCCAGAACTTTATTCAAAATAAGAAGAAAACTTGAAAAATTGAAAAGATTATTCAAGAACATAAAAATACAGACAATACCAAACCAAACAATAACAAAACAAAAGAACGAACCTCGATCACTTATAACCGAACGAACCTCGATCACTTATAACCGAACGAACCTCGATCACTTATAACCGATCGGTAGCTAACTCCTTCGTTTCAGATAATTCACCACACCATCTCCAATCCAAAAAAAACAAACAGCTCAATTGGGATCGGTGTAACAGGGTCACAAAAGAAATCGAGAATACATTAACCAATAAGAGAAGATGTTATACAAACAACGATACCAAATTATAAAATAAACAATTAACGGTGTCCCCCAAAACGGAGAATACAGAAAACTAAAACCAATAAGAGGGATGCTAGCCAAACAATTATATCAAAACGAAAACAACAATAGGTCATTGTATTATAATCCGTACATCAGTGGGATACAACGATTTTTTGTTCTTCCTTTTAAACCACTAACAGAAGAAGGAAAAAAAACAGAGTATGGATTCTCAAATTTATCTAGTCTTAGACACAAAGTCCATGTCCGAGAAAAAAAAAAAATTAGAACCAAATAAAAAATGCCATATCAAAGAGAGGCTAGAGAGCCATGGAATACAAAAGCAATAGAAATCTTTCAAATTCAAAGACTGATTAAGACAAAATCTTGACAACAACATGCATACTCATAGGAAACGGAAGCAGCATTGTCAACATACTCCGAGGAAGCGAAAGCGGCTTTCTAATCAAGATTGAGACAAAATCTTGACAACGGAGCAACACATCCTCAAAAACTATGTATTACATTCACAGTCAACGAAGAACACCATTTCTCATCAAAAACCAATAGATTAGAAACGTACGGGCCGAAGAAGATCAATGCTATATCAATAGGGAAACGAAATCCATACCTACGAAGAATATCAGAAACATATACATAATCATAATCCATTGACAAATAAAAAAATAAAACGTGGCCAAGAAGAAAGCAATTGGGACAAATTGCATATTATTGCAACATTGTCTGAAAATCAAACCACACGGTGTCTGATGAATGTTCCTCAAGCCTTTACCCAACAACGAACACATAAGGAAATCAGCTTTCTGTTGAAACCTCTGAAACAAAGGCGTGTGACGTCCTGATTTGCCTTGCATATAAAAATATAAAAATCAGCAAAAATCACCTACGATATATTAAAATATATTTTTGACAGCCACCACAAAGAACCTTCGATAAATTAAAATACATTTGACTCCCAGAAATATAAAGACAACGAAAAAATATATTAAAAAGTAGTCAATCAAAAGCGAACACAAATCACCTTCGATAGACGATAATCGACAAACGAACATGTTAGAGAGGCCCGAATGAAAAACACCTAAATGAAAGAATTCGTGAATCATGAATTGGAATGTGATTTGGAATGAGAGAACATGCATTGGAAAACAATGAAAACAATTAAGTGAGTACATACACGAACCTAAAACAGGGGAGAAAAACTTAAATCTTAAAAACTAATAAAACCCTTAGATTGTATTTGTACCTTGCATCTCACGAATTATATAAATCACATTGTATGAACGTAGAGGATCACAAATACGGTGACCAATAGCCTCACCGCCACGTACATCTGATATACGTTGAGAGAATCGATCATGAGCACAATCACTCACGTCATAAGTGGCCCCCAGGAAGGGTATTACACGGAGGTTTTAGAAAACAAAGAAAAAACATTAACAACACATAATATAACAAAGTCGATATACATAGAGGAAGTAGATATTGTAGAGAATTTATAGGCACGAAAGAGACTCACCAACACCAGAAATATCACGTGTACCATAATGAGCTAAGTAGGCAGCTTTTCCTAAACAAAAGAGAGAACCAAGAAGAAAGTGGTTATGATTTAGTGTCTCAACGGAGTCAACAAAAAAAAAAAAAAAACGCAGAACACAAACACAAGATCTAGAAGGAAGCTATGAACTATACATTAAAAAGAAACTCACAGAAGGTAAATACCTAATCGAAGAAGAAACTACGAAATCGATATGACTAAACCTTATAGCAAACAAAATATATTTATAAAGAAATCGATTAGGGCTAAGCACGACCGACTATAACCTATGGGCTACGACCCAAAGTAGAGATAACACGTCTAGGGTTTTTAAACCAAAATTGAAATCAAATTACGCTAACCACAAGAAAAAAAAAACTATAATCGGTTATCCGATTGAAAACCAAACCAATCAAAACCCAAAAGTTGGTTTCCATGTGTTTCAATTTCAATTCAATTTAAACCAATACGATCGGTCCGTTTTAAGTGAATTCTTTTAAATAATGACACGTAAGCAAAACGCTTTAAAACTCAATGAGGAGCCGACACGTAAGCAAATCACTACACAAATAGTTATATAGATAGTTCACAATAGACCGGTCCCTACGGTTTATACCGGTCCCTACTCTCTGGTTCGGTGTTTAGAATTTTTTTTAAAAGGTCGGTGTTTTATGTTTTTTACACTTTACGAAGAAATTACGAGAATAAAAAACAATTCAACAACAAATAATTATCTATATTTCACAAGGATCCACGACTACAATGAACGGTTCTGCTTGCACCATGCTAGAGATTTCATGTAAGTTTGCCTCAATTAATCCGTAAAATTTGTATTTTCAGAGAATCGAAACACTGACATCCTGGTGTATAAACATTAATGAACATTTTGGTCAACCAAAAGATTAAGAGACTTCCACAAAGGTCGGTGTTTGGAATTTTAAAATCAAATTACGACGAAAGTACACTTTTATTTTGGAAAATACGTAACTAAACACATAAAAAACAAATCTTATTCACTAAACTAGAATTTTTAATCCAGAAAACAAAAATTAATCATATAACTATTTTTTTTGTCCGTCTATGAATTTCATTAATATTAAAACTTTGAGTTACACAAAACCGGCAAAGGTCGAAACCTCTCCAAACAAAATCGGCGAGTTCATGGTAACCTTTTTTTTAACACTGAACAAATTATGAGAACAACTATATTCAAGATCAATAACACCATCACCATTGTAAAAGGAAGTGTTATTGGTCAAAATCTCTATATAATTCAAGTGATTACATAAGTCCTACCCACAGCTTAGATTTACATGAATTAAATCTAATTTTCTCGCTTTTCACTCTAAATTCTATGATCAAATACTCGTATTTTCTTTTTCTTTTTTAAATGGACGAGACTGCAAAATGTATGATGGAAAAATGCAACAAACTCAAAAAGGCGTGGGAAAAATCATGCGAATCAGACCGATCACCTGAAACCCATATTGGTAAGCCACACCATATACGCATCTCTCTCTACTGGCGCGCAATGCTAAGCATCACCTTTGTATTACGTGCATATATATATAGTGATGTGTTTGTGGCTGTATCTACTCAATTAGAACTCCTTCGATTTACTTTCTCAGATTCTAACAACAAAATATTGTGTCACTAAGCAGCCATCATGGGTAGTAGAGTGATGTTTTGGTTTCTTGTTTCCTTGTATCTATGCCTCATTGGCCATATGATTGGTGAGGCTGCAAGAGAAGGTGCGTTCGTGAGGAGTGAAGCAGCATCCAGTGAGATAGGAAAGAGTAACCGACACGTAACCGCGTTTAGGGGTGAACTCACAACTGGCGGCTATGGCGGCGGAGGCCCAGGATATGGTGGTGGTGGTGGTGTTGTCATCGGTGGTGGATTTGGTGGTGGTGGTGGTGGTGGTGGGGGATATGGTTCCGGTGGTGGTGGGGGTTGGGATGGAGGCAACGGAGGAGGCGGTCCCGGATACGGGTCAGGTGGTATTGGTGGTGGAGTCATCATTGGCGGTGGTGGTGGTGGTGGGTGTGGCGGCTCATGCGGTGGTGGTGGTGGATATGGACACGGCCGAGCCAACATGAAGGAATCAGGCAAAAACTAGAAAAGGAAGCCACTTTCTTTAGGTTGTAGTACAAGGAAGGAGAAATAAGGATGTACTTAGCATCTTCATCATGCTTGTGAGTTTGTAATGGCATCACTTTTAATGGAATAAGAACAAAGAGTGTTAAAAATGACTCGGAATCTGATTGTTTGATATTAAAAGTTTCTATGTCTTCTTTTGGATTGAAACATCCGAGCAGATTCTACTGTAAAAGCGATACAATAGCGTCGATTTAGACATCTGAGGCTCTTTTTCCACCACAGCAATCACATCCTTCACAGAGATTGACCGGACCACTTTTGGTGAACCTTGGTTCTTCCCAAATCTTCTACCACCTACAAACAAAACTCGAATGATCAACTTATTGCATGCAACACTAAACTTAAATCACATATATCTAAAGAAATCGTGAAACAGTCACAAGAACACCAAGCCATAAGTACAAAAAGCTTTAATCAAGAATAACCAGCCACAACTCGGTTCTATGGTGTAGTGGTTAGCACTCTGGACTTTGAATCCAGCGACCTGGGTTCGACTCCCGGTAGGACCTTTTTATTTATTATTACTATTTTAAAACCAAAAAAAAAAAAGAATAACCAGCAACAGAAGTTACAGAACTGAAATTTACTTTTCCAGATCATAGAACCGGGCTCACCACTTTCACCAGAAGGTTTCTGACGTGCTTCTGCCATAAGTTTCCATTTTAAAAACGCATTATCTCCTCCAACGGATGCAAGGGCAGCAATATTTGCAGCCTTAACTCTCTTTTCATCTTCTTCCTTCTTATCTGCCTGACATTATTATAGAACCTCTTTCAGTGTACGTATGTCCAAAGTTTTATTTAGGTGGCTCAGTTTCTAAATACCTTCACTTGTTCTGAACAAGTATCTTCTTTTGCAGTATCATTTCCTTCATTCTACAGCGAGCAAAATCCAAAAACAAAGACATTATTACTTTATTGGTAACTAAGAAAATAGATATTGAGCTCAGGACAAACCTTGAGCTTTTCTTCTCCACCATGTTTCCTTTCCCGTTCCTCTTTCACCTTCTGATTCATTTCGTTAATTTGTTTCCGAATATCAGATGTAATACAAGTTCGATTTCTACACTTCCCAGCATCAGTCCGCTGCAAAAGTTTTTTTTAACTTCACAAAGATTTTTGACACAACAAAGTTTAAGAAGACAGGAGAAGAAAGTAGACTAACCTGCTTTGACAATCGGATTATATTAGACAACAGTCCACGCATCCTTTCCTCCACGCACTGAATACGCAAAGCCATGAGGAAAAAAAAAAAACAAGAAGAATAAATTGTAGGCTAATAATTCCCAAAAAGTTATGACATCTCACCAGAGACAAGCACCGCTCGACATCATCGTTTATATGCTTTACACCACTTTTTGTCACTGTCATATAAGAAAGTATATATAAACTTCTTCTCCAAGTGATTCCAAGTAAAGATCTAAGAAGCAGCTAAGAGATGGGTTGAAACCCAACTAATTTCTGCTAGCTTTCTCTGCAGTGGATTTTTCTGCAAAATCGTTCTTTCTTCCTCTTCATGCACAACTCTTCGAGATGCTTTAGAAACATGACTGTCCTTTTTAGGCCCAGAAAATAATAGATTTTTCTCCTCTTCCTAGTACATATGCAGAAACAATTGGTTTATTCGTCTCTCTGTATCCAGGTGTAGTGCAGCTACCAGAAAACATACCTTAAGATTGATGCGACTGAGTACAGCGACATCATTAAACTGTTCAATACTTTGATCATCATAATCCCCACGTAGTTTTTGCTTCTTGCTGTAAGTTAACCCATGCTATTAGACTTCAATAATAATTACAAACCAGCCAGCTTATGGAAAAGGAAGAATAACTTATAGACGCTGTAAATAGTTCTTCTTTCACAAACCAGCCAGCTATGTTACCTCGATGGTGGCAGCGAAGAACCTAGTGCTTCAAGAGGTTTCTTCTGACCAACAGAAGGCATTTTGGGTGTCGTCATAACAGTAATGGTCCCAGATGGGGCAGGGAAATTAACCTGATGAGTGCAAAAAACAACTTTTCAGTTAAATAGATAATCCATTTACTCTTCACAATCAAAGTTCAAAGCCAAAAAACAAGGACAAACAGAAACCAAGGGCGGTCACAATATAAGCAAAACGAAACCAAATAGCATTTGAATATGACTTTTGAGAGTACAATTTATAAGTTACCATTGTGCAAGAGTTCAGCTGTGTTGTCATTGAAGGAGAAACAAAGCTTGCATGGGTGGTCGATGTGGATAAAACCATTTTAGAAGACTGCTTCTCCAAGTCATCATTTGACCTCCTTGGGTTACCATTGCTCTGTTTCATTGGAACATTAGACATGCCTTGCTGCACCAAAGAACAAGGCTCCCGTGCCTGGTCAAAAATTTGATCAATTGATTTCTGCTTCACATGGACCACTGATGAGGAAGGCCCCACTGTCTGGTCCTTGGTGACTGATCCTTGGCAAGGAGCAGAATGTGGAGGCAAGGCTGAATTGTTTTGGAAGGGAGATCTAGGGCAACCCTGAAACCTACTTGGACCATTTACAGAAGTTGGCCTGTCAAAATTGAGTAATCCCTGCACAGTAGCTGAACTGCTTAAGGTGCCTGAACTTGTAGAAGGCAGTTGGTTAACATGAACTCCAGTAGGATCAGATTTTTTAGCACTGATTTCTGCAGTTAAAGATTGTATCAGGGATTGGTTTTGTATGCCACATGGAAACCATATGATAAGATCTACCTGAAAGTTAAGAAGTTAGATGATAATCGCAAAAGTAAATGGCATCAGCTAAATAATTTATACCAGCAGATGTAAATGACTCTCTGCAATTCTTTGGTCGTCCAAGTACTTTTATACCCTTAGTTCCCTGGTTACATATAGTTCATATGAAAATGAAACCAATGAGCCAGAATTCCAAACCAAGAAGTATCCAGCTTGGACTATGCCACTCAATACTACCTTTGGTAAACGACTCAGTAATGCAGCATTTTTCAAGAGAGAGTTCTTTATGTTATTTTCTTTTCGGTAGGGCTCAGAAGTGAGGTTTCTTTCTCATCACACGTTATATACACTTTTCCTTATGTTTCAAATCTAGTTAAGAGTCTACCACTAAAAAAATACCAAACACAATAGATATTCTATTAATAGGGTTCCTTGGATTAGTTGCACACTTGCACTCAGCCAATGTTAACTACAATGTTGAGAAAAATCTGCAAGTCTAAATTAAGACCATTCTAACATTTCCCTGGAATATGCTAATTAATTTGTGGATGTAATGAGGCAAACGCCAGCTAAGAACAGGAAATCCATGACTAATCAGCCTAGGTGCAAGTATGGTGAGATCTGCTATAGATTATAGAACTTAGCTAGCAAATGAATCTCGACTTTGTCATTGTGATCATAATCAGCTTTCTGCTATGTTTTCTGGGTTTTTTTTCCTGGCTCAGCATGTTATTCAGCTAAACAGGCTACACAGAGATTTTTAATAAAATTTCATAACATCCATTGAACACAAAGATTGAGGTTAATAAGCTATAGGCTTAATGGTCAAGGATCCTATCCTGGATGAGGAGAGAACTGAATTTTCTGGATATATCTCTTCGAGACACCACATATATCAAAATAATAACCCACATAACAAAAACATTGCCTTAACTCTTAGAGATGACAACAGATATGCTCAAAAGGTCTCTTAACTGAAGCATCACCAGTTACCCATATTAAAACCATGATATGTGCTTACAAACTAATTATATATAAGAAAAACTAAACTCTACTTGGAAGCAGCTAAATGAAAATCATTGAAGTACTTATATATGTTAAGAAAATTAACATATGACCAATGAGATCATGGAGACAATACCAACATTAACTTGAAAGACAAAGCTGTACTCTAATATTAGGTATTAATAACTGCACGATGCAAAAAAGTGCCAAAGGATGATACCTGTTCTGAATGATGCAGTTTGTTAGTTGCCGATCTGGTCATTTGATCACCAACAGCATCCCTCACATGTCGTAAGAACGTTTCAATTGTAATTTCTTTTCTCTGCAAACAAGTATGAAAAGGAAAGTAATGTAGTGAGAGTTTTCGATCAGAGTGCCAAGTCATTTCATGGATGTAAAGCCCCACCTTGAATTTATAAAACAGGATACGAAGATGCTTCTCTCTATCTTTGTCAACTTGGGCTATCAAGATACGAAGCAATTCACAAACTTGTACTTCCTTAGGACCATGATTCACAGGGTAAACAGGCTGTTCCGCCCCATGAGCCTGTTGGATACTCGTCTTTTGCATTTTCAAATATTGAGACTGCAAGTTACTTGCTTGGGGAACATGGGAAGGATTCTCCCAGAGTTGACGATGGTCCTGAGGTGGGTTTTCCTGTGGACGAGATTCAATTTCTGGCTTTAACTCGTGGTTTTGATAGCCTAAAACAGATCGGTGTTGCTCTTTCATCTGAGTTCTCTCAAGGATATGGAGGTTGGTATTAGCATCTCCAATACCATTATTCCATGTTGCAAACTGCTGACTCGAAGAATTGTTTTTTTCTCCTTCAGAAATAACAGAATGTCTGTTATAATCAAAGTAATTCAATATCCCAAGTGAACAGAAGGCGAACACCAGTTCAACACAAACAAACAAAAGAGGATATGAACTAGCATTGTGTTTCCATGTTCAATAGCCCTCATATATATACTCATCCACAGATCACAGCTTAACTGTTTCTATCTAAGAAAGTAGAAAGTAATGTAGATTAACCATCACTAAAGCATCATCAACGTAATCTCTAGCCTGACAAACCATATCTAATTGCATCCATCAATAGAAAAAAAACAAAAACGCAGAATAATATGAACACTCGTGGATCTAAGGAATTTGACATGGTGTTCCTCGTAGAGTATCAAAAGAGACTTCTCTTTCCGCAGTTTAGCACATGGAATTAGGTTTCAAACTAACCTTCGATTTCTCGATTCAGAGAGGCCTGGAATGCTTCCACTTCATCCCTCGAATGCATAGATTCATCCTGACGACGACACAATCAAAATCAATAATACGGAACTGGAAACGAGAGTGAAAATTCGAAAACCTAACCTCGTCTTCTTCGAGGAGCTTTAAAATGGAGTGATCCATAGAGGAAACTCGCGGTGCCAACAGCAAGAGAGCTCAAGCGAAGAGGGACTTTACAAGGAAAAAATGATTTTTTGATGATATTCCAAAATTGCGGAGGTCTTTATATAGAGGGGGATGCTGCTGAGAAACATCGTGTCGTTTTTGGATTTTGGTTGAACACTGCGCGGCGTTCCGATGAATTTGGTTCTCTTTATTATTGATTAAACATCGATTTCCATTTGTTTTTTGTTTTTTTTTCATCTCAACACAATTGAACATGGTGAAATCGATTTCAGATTTAATTTTCGCCACTTGATCATCGTGGAAGGAAATCGATTATTGAATCAAAAACGCTTCCGTCATCTTCTCTAATCATAATCTTAGGTATCTTCCTTCGTCTCTGTTTTTGGTTGTTGTTGCATCACCGTCACCGTGATTCTAGGACTGCCATTGCTGAACCCTTGTTCACATGTTTCATGAATATAAAACGTGGAATCATGAATTTTTTGCTTTTGTTGGAGAAAATTCAATTTCAATAATTTTGGATTTCGAGCATTAGGGTTTTACGCTTTTTGGTTTGGAACTTCTTATATACATTTTAGCATTCAATCCATGAAGAGTAGTAATTCACAACGGTTTCATCGTTTCTTGCTTGGCTTTTCTTGTTTTTTATAGCAGGAAACTATGGTAGAAATCTATTCTGTTTGTGGAGAGTGGAAATTAAACGACAAGCTCCAATGGGAATTTTTGGTAGATACGAGCAAAGGAGGATCACTTAGTGAGGTAGATGAGAACGTCACATACGTAGACTTAGTTGAGATGGTTATCGAAGATTTTGGAATTGGTTGCTCAGTCAAAAGTGAAGATATTACACTCAGCTATGGACTTCCATTGAGAATGAAATTGTTGGTAGAGGACTCTCCACCGGTATATGTGCGAAACGATCGCCAATTAAGAACTTTCATCAATAAGATAAAAGGAGATCATGAACTGATTCGTTTGTGTGTAACGGTGAGAGATAAATGCAGCTGAATGGCTATTCTTACACACCGTTAAGGAAGGCATGTCATTCTTGTCTTTAGCTCAAATACTGCTCTTTTGATCTTGATTTTCTTTCATCCGGTTTAGGTGAGTGAGAAATGCAACATGATTGCTTTTGAGAATGTTGGCAGCAGCATTCAATCAAAGACCATACACAATGAAGAAAATTATGTTGCGGAAAACATTCCACGCACACATGTGCTGCAAAATTTAGATGGTGATTCATATGCAAATGAATCTAATGTGCATGAAAAACAACAGGTAACATCGTATGTATGTAATGTTACTCTTTTCGATATTAAAAAATTCTTTCATTTAGTGTAACTTTATTTATCCGTTTGTATTTATTTCTTTTTGTAGGAACTTCATCGATCAAGTGGGAGCGACATGTTAGTTTCCGTAGCACACAACAATACATGTTCGACTGCTGAAAAAGGAAACCATCCATTTCTTTTGCATCCTGCTCTAGATCCTCCTCCGGTTTCTATAGGAGGTTCACATTCTACCCGAGGGACAAATGATTTACATGTGAACAAACATTTCAAGAATAAGCAAGAGTTGATGTTCAAGATGAGAAAATGGGCACTAGAGTGGAAGTTTGAGTTCAAGTCTCTTTGGTCAGACAAATCAAGAGTGATATTAGGGTGCGTGGATGATAAATGCACTTGGAGGATGCGTGCAACTAAGCTTAGTTCTTCTGACTTCTTTGTGGTGAAGAAGTATGTTCATGAACATACTTGTGATACTACAACACCCAGAAATGCCAACCATAGGCAAGCAACTGCGAAATTGCTTGGAGCTTTAATCTGCAGCGACTATGGAGAAAAAAAAGATGGTCTCAAACCAAAAGAAATTATTGAGCAAGTCAGAAAAGAACATGGCGTACAAATCAAATACCAAAAAGCTTGGAGAGCAAAAGAGCAAGCTCAAAAATTGATAAGAGGGACTCCTGATTCTGTAACTGAAATTGAAATTTTACGTGCACCTCCAACTACTGGGAAAAGCAGTGGAAAATCGCCGAAAAAGAGAATGCGATCAGTGGGAGAGTTTGGTGTACGAAGTTCAAAATCTCAGAAACACAAGTGCAGCAGATGTGATGAAGAAGGACACAACAAAAATACATGCATGGTCTCAATATGATGGAACTACTTTTAAGAAGGTTTTCCTATACATATTCATTTTTGAAGTTTTTCTTGTTGTTATTGTGTGCAATTAGTTACCATTTTTTTGTAAAGCGCTTTAAGAATACACTTATATCCTTTGCAGCATATGTGGCAGAGGACACCGCATAGATACGTGTAGAGCTTCAATATGATGAGATTTTAAGTAAGTTTCCCTATAAGCATATTACATTCTTCTCATGTAATGATGTTTAACCATTTCTCCATCTCTAATGTCACATTCTTCTCTTCATGGTACACCTAAAGTATCTTGATTTGGGGTTTAGATTTGATTTGGGTTCGAGATATTGTTTTAGTGTCAAAAAAAGTTGTTAATCAGTAATAATCATGTTTGGAGATGGCCAGAACTAAGACACATTGTTCACTACATAGACAAATAAGCACGAACCCTAAACACTAAAGTTTACAATCTCTGTTTTCAAATTGGTTGAGATGAGAAAGCAGGCAGACAACATGTGAAAAGGATTTTGGAGCATACAAGTCGTCAAATAATAGCTCTGTTTGGATCCATCCATACAATTCAATCCCGATCGATGGAGGTTGAAGATGACGATTGCTCTCCCATTTTTGTTTGGTTATTGCTTGCTTGCTTCAAGTTGCTTCTTTAGTGGATTTTCCTTTTAGCTTATTACCACCTATTGTGCGTTTTTTTTGGGTGGCTACTCTTGCTCTATCTTTAAATTAATGCAAAAATCTTATATAATTTAAACATAAAATGAAAGATCGATTTTTTATTATTAGAAAAGTCACATTTTATTTATTTGCTTACAACTTCCAAGAACATATGGACTTGGATATGATTGGGAGTTTAATTAATATATGAAAATTAAAATCAAAACTTAAAACAGAGTTGTAGCTAGTGGTATGATTTTATTCAAATAGAAGTCAAAATTTCTAACATGTATCAATTAAACTATATGTGATAAATAAATAATAAATTTGTAACTGAAGAAGAACAAGAATTGGAATGAATCAAAGTCGAAATTTGTATGTACAGTCTACAAATTCCTATAGAATTCAAAACAGAGCAATCTGATCGTCTAATTAAGTTTTTTTTATTCAGTGCTGGAGTTTCTCCGGGAAGTCAAATCGGGGCTTCTTCGCCGGCATCGGGCTCATGACCTCGTCGTCTCCGTTAACAGGCGAGAACTCCGGGATCGGAGGGATGTTGAGGTCAAATCCACGGTGGCTACTGCTGACGTGGCTGGTGGACCCCGCACCTTCGGAATTGGACACGCTACTGCCGTTGTTCCCTTCGTAGTGGCACCGCTTGTGTCCGCCGAGTGCTTGGCCGGAAGGAAACGACTTGTGACAGATCGAGCAAACGTGTAATTTCCCACTTCCGGTAATCACGGCGGACGTGGTTGTCGCCGCCGACGTCGATTGATCATCTCCTCCGCCGGAATGAGCCTGCGATAAGTTTTTCCGGTGGCTCGCCTTGTGGCCGCCGAGAGCTTGGTAAGAAGAGAAGGACTTGTCGCAGACGCTGCACTTGTATGTCGAGGACTTCTCAGCCGCCGTGACAGGAGGAAGAGGAAGGAGAGGCTGAAGGTTGGTGCGATCTCCGTCGCGAGCGAGAAGCATGAGGCAGAAAGCGAGATACTCTTCTTCGGTGAGGTTGTGGTTGTGAAAATCGGATCTGGATCTTTTGGAGCGTTTACCCTTGGTCCAGTGTTCGACGCCATGGAAGGTTGAAGAATCTTGGAACAGAGGAGGAATCGGAGAAGCTAATCTCGGTGAAGTGAGAGCCTCGAGCGCCATTAAATTAGCTGATCAAAACCTGAAGAAGAAGATCTCTCTCAAAAAAATGGAAGAAGAATTGTTGTTGTTGAAGAAGAAGAAATGAAAGTTGTGAATAAATATATAGTAAGGTTGGAGTGTGGGAGAGGAAGTTGCGTGACAAGTGGTGGGAAAGTGTGAGGAGTGAGGGTGGCGATTAGATAATTACTTCTTCTTCTTCTTCTTTTTTGGTTACTTTTTATATATGCGGACCAAAGTTGTGAGGAAAGTATCTAAATGTTTTTTTTTTGGTTACTTGGCTAAGGGGGGGAAGATAATTTGGGCACGTTTGATTTGACTTAGTACACGTGTGCTAGTGTTAAGCAAAAGGAAGAGGTCGGCTATAAAGACTTTTTCTTCCGCGTTGCAATATATACAGTCTAGAGTTTCTGTATTGTGGTCGTAGTCATGGTCATCTTATGCTACACGTTTCGGTTTTTTGTCAAAAGAAACAAAAAAAAAGAAGAAGAAGAAGAAGATAGAGATAGTTATAACTACTATAGTTGACCAAGAAAATAGAGAAAAGTTACAACTACTAACCAATTTTGTTTAGGGAAGCTTGGTCCTTTCTTCGGAAAATATCTACATACAAGATTCGTGTGAAACGTTTATTCGATTGATAAATATATATTGGGTATGATTAAAGACAGGAATAAGAATCTAAATGCCGGTCGAAATTGTGGATCCGAGATGATCACCGGAAATGTTTTGGAGATCGTTAGAGAGGTTGGGGCGTTTAGGAGGCGAGATTTTCGTTAATTAGGATGGGAAGACTAGGACGGTGACAAACAGGCCGGGGCCGTGCTGTTTTTATATAATGATGCTTTGAAAAGATGAACAATTTTGGATTTACGAACTGATTCCTGATAGAAACTCAGTTCGGCGTTCTAAAATGCTCAAATGAGATCAGAGAGTGCGGGTCGTATCTTCCTCCTTTTTTTCCTCCCCCTTTTACATGCTAATGATCGGGTATTTATAGGGTCAATTGGCAGACATTCCTCCGCGAATCCGGGGTGACGTGTCAGCTTCTGCTTCGTCTATGTGCGGCGCCTGTCTTGTCCCCGCGGTGTCTTGTCGTAGAGGCAGGATATGCCTGATTTGGCGCCTGTCTTGTCCTTCGCGGTTGATAAGACAGGTCGGGTCGGATCACCGCGAGGTCGAATCATACGTGTCGTTCCCTGGCGCGCTCCCGCCATCGGTGCCAAACGGTGTTGGGACAGGTGTCCTATGGTGTCATCCCTTACGTGTCGCCTTTCTGGCAGCCCTAGCATTAGCGCGGTGACCTTTAGGGGGAGCTCGGGGCATCCCGTAGTGGCAGGCTGGGAATGTCCCCGAGCCGCCCAATCAGAGGTCGGGTTTTCGGGAGTGCGGGGCATCTTTCGCTGAGATGGGCCTGGCCCATTTGGGGGGTGCTAAGCCCACCTCCAACAGAAATGTCTAAACCATTCAAAGCTTTGAATAGGATTCATATTGAAAAGGTGGAGGTAAGGATTAATAAGAGGCTGAGACTTGCCTGGTTCCGACCTTGTGATTACGCTGGTTTTCTTTTTCCTTGCTTGCATTTGTCGTATGTTTGTCTTCTTACCTCCGTTACTTCGTTTTTCTGGTTTTTGTTCGGTTGTTGTAGTCTGTTTCTACTTAATTAGTTTTGGTCTTTATGCTTTCTAGTTATCGCTGTAATTTCTGTCAAAAACAAAAAAAAATAGTATAAAATTTAAACAAAAAAAAAGGCTGAGACGGTGCATTATTAATAAAGACCTAGTTCCAAGTTTCCAGAGTCAAAATCGCAAAATGAAAAAAAACCAAAAAAAAAAATTGAACCAACTTTTCTGGTACAAATTAATATTGTGACGTAACGTGGGAAACGAGCTACATTTGACTAAAACAAAGGAACCATCTTTGACTCTTCCTAAATTCTTCACGCGGCTGCTCTTCAAACCGTCCGGTTTGCTTTTTATTTGACGCAAACACTTAAACCGGATAACGGCATTTGAGTGGTTAGTATAGCTAAGATATAGTCGGAACATAGATGGACCCCAAATTCAGATTGAAGACACAACGGATAATGATCGACGTGTAAACTATACAGTGCACATGACATGTCACATACTCGAGGAGGTTGAATGATTTATTGGAAAGAACTTTAAAATAAAGCAATACTATTATAAATTATCTCAATTACACATAAAAACGAATGGTTTTGTCGCTATTGTTGGGTTTTCTCACTATGCATGCAAGTGTGGGGCACAAATGATTATTTTTTATCATGTTACTGTTTTTCCAGTTCTCTTCAAAAAAATTTTTTTTTATAACTCAAGTAATCTACCTAAACTAAGGGATCACCGACTCCGGCTGATGTAGGATAGTAAGTTCTATTACACCGAGAATTCACGCATCATCTCTCCAACACCGACTAATTCTGACGCCCGGAAAAACCATGTGAAAGGCATGGTAGTCAAATGAATGAAATGTTGAAATTTCGCTCTCGTGGGGAGTCGATTCCTGGCATAAATCAACATGGCCACTCTCACCATATAAGAAAACCATCCCACTATCACTATCACCACTTGATTGTTCTCTTCAATTTCTATCGTAAAATTCTTCGTTGTGTTGGAATTTGGAAATCCACTCTACATTTTCAATGTATTAGGACTAAATAATACAGATCCAATTTTATGCTTAAACTCCTAACAAATTCAAATTTTAGTTTCTTCTTTATTTTAATGTTGGCATGATATATATCTTTTAATTTCTTTGAAGTTTGGTGTAATATATATATAGGGAGTATTTGAATATTAAAACTAACACACCTATATTTTTTTATGATAATTTTGGATGTACAACCTAATTGGAACTCTTTTGTTATATGCCTGAAGGTAGATATTTGAATGGATTATGTGATCTAGTAGATTTTACTTTGAAAGTTTGCCCAATAAAAAAGGTTTTTTTTTTGTTTTTTCTCATCGTGATTTTTGTTGTCTTAATTTTTTTGAGTTTATTTAGATTTATTACTTCTTTTTTTTTGGTAAAAATATTAAGATTTTATTACCGGTTTTTGATTTTTGACAGAAGTTACAGGGATTACAAAGAAAGCAGATTAACCGAAAAGAAAACTACGAACAAACGAGACAACGACAAAAATACAGTAGACAACATCGAAATGCTAAGAAAACGGCCAGCGAGATAAGAAAAACAAATACCGAAACAAAACCAGACGAAAAAGCAGCGGTCACACGCCGAAACGCGGACCATCCCGTTTTTGCCGCAGCTCCGAAGAACTAGAGTTCTCATCCTTGTTGCCACGAGCATCCTCCCGAAGTCAGCCCTCAAACCTCAAGAGCGAGATGCCTACAGCTTCTCCGACAACTAACGGGATTTCCGGGATCCATAACGGAATAACTTGCAACGGTCGACAAGGGAGTCCGAGCGGGCAATCGAAGAGTCACATCCGACCGCCATTCCCGAGAAAACGAATCTCCTCAAGAACCAGCCCCCACAGCTACAAACTAGCCGCAACAAAAACCCGCGCGGCGGCGCCTCAACAATCACGTCTGGAATCGCTTCACCATCTACATTGGATCACTCCCAGAGCCAACACAAGCCGAGACCTAAAAAACAAACGCGAAGCTGTCGCACCTTTGTCGAGAACACACATCGCCGAGAAACCCAGGCCACACCGATGGAAGACGGCACCGGAGCTTCACTGCTGAACGAGCCGAAAGAAGCTATCGCCGAGCCACCCGCCTTGAGCCATCGCAGGGAGACACCGCCGGTGGAGCCACGCTTGCCGGGAGAGACGCGAGCCACCACGCTGAGGCTTGCCACAAGACAAGAGCAACTGTCGACACCCATTGCCGGACTTAGGGCCCGTCCTCAAGGTCCGATTAGCCGCCACCAAGCCCGAAGAGGTCCGATTTACCGTTGCCACCACTATGTCGCCTTGGGAACACCGATTTACAAACCGAGACTTGGGAGGGACCGAAACGGGATGAGAAGACAAGCACCACCCCACCACCGCTTAAGCCAGCGAGCACGTCACAGCCGGCACATGAACTCACCGAGAAAACCGCCAGACAGAGCAAAAACGCCGGCCAACGACAGAGGAAATCAGATCTCAGCAGGAGGACGAGGCGGAAGGGGCAAGGAACACCGACCACAGAGATAAGCGCCTCTCCTCCACCGCATAAACCCTGCGCTGCCATCGCGCAAGGACCATCGCCGAGACCCTTTCCACCGCTCAACCAGATCTAGCGGTACCTGAACAGAACGAAAAAACAGGAAACAAAGACAAATCTAAAGGAGCAAAGCCCGATGCCGGTGCTGAGAGATCCATCGGCGCCGGAGAGGCAAGATCCAGAAGAGAAAAAACCTTAGACGGCGAGGAGAGGAAGAGAGAGAAAAGAAAGTTTTCAAGAATGATAAGTTATAACTCACCACTTCTAGTTATTAAAAATATATCTTTAAATAATTCCAAAAAATAGTATCTTTAAAAATGTATCTAGTTATTATTTATTCTTAACGTAAGTAATAACTAGATACATTTTTTACATCTAGTTACTACTTCTCATAACTAACATCTAGTTATTACTTATTCTTAACGTAAAAATAGTATCTTTAAAAATGTTCACAATTAAAGGATTTTTTTGCTAACACGTTATCCGATCCAAAATCTTTTTTTTTTTGGAACTGTTATCCGCTCCAAAATCTTGAATTTTATATAATGCGTCAAGAAATATACATACATTGGGCAAATTGAATATACCTACTATATATAAATTCTATTGGGAGGAACACAGGTAAAAAAATGTGGAGTCTCGCTGTCGTATGCATCACTAGCTGTGTTGTATGGGTTCGAATAGTACGCGAGACACACACATGTAAATATTATCAAAAGAAAAAGAAAGCTGTTTGTGTTTGTGTGTAAAGGAAAACTTGAAACTTGTGAAGTAGATGATGTATATGAGAACAAAAAATGTATTTGTCGGCGTGTCATCATGCATGGGTGATGGGTTACGCATTGCCTTCTAGGAAAAGCTCTCTCACACCAAACTTCTAACTTCTAAGATGTAAAAAGTTAAAAGACAAACTCAAAAGTGTTTCTTATGACTCCATTATTTATTCTTCGTTTGTTGTCTAGTTTTTGAGATTAGTTTGACAAGAAGAAGAAAAATAGGAGCCGACCAACAAAAAAGATGAAAAAGGAAGTTGATATTAAAGTAATATCAGATTAATTTTCTCGATCCCTGTTATAATATCGATTACAGTATATGATATTAAACTAAAAGTTACAAGTAAATTCACCTAAAATTAATCATCCGGGAAACACATAGTTGTAAAATGAAAGAATATGGGATGGAAGGTGATACTTGTTATACGGTGGGCTGAATGGTTATAGTAGACATGTGAATGGTGGACGGATACCGTAAAAAAATTATTTAGCGTATGAAATAAAATGTTGTAAACTTCTAAGTTGGGCCTTGGGTCAGAGGAGTTATTCTTTGGTTGCGTTTAAAATGTTTGGGTCTATTTGGGCCCACCCTTAAGATTACAACTTGTTTTCTTATGAAAGTATTCGTCTTTTTTTTTCACGAAAAATAATCTCTCTCTCGTATATTAGTATGAAGGGTTATGGTTTGAACACAAGAGAAAGCAAGTTCATTTTTGTGTAAATCAGAGATAAAAACTCGAGTTTTTTATTTGTTTGACGAAAACAAAAAAACTCTAGCTTACAAAAAAAAAAGTAAGTCTTTTGCAAACACCAAGAGACCCTATTTATTACCCCCCAAAACCTTGGTCACGTAGGAGGTAGGACTAGGAATACAAATCCTACTAGCATTTTTAGAATGGTATATTCACTTCTTTTTTTCTGTCTATCGAAAAAATTGCGTTTTATCATCATCATTTTGATGTGTAACTTTGAGTCCTAGGGATTAGTGGGACAAAAGGATTGGTTGTTTTGTTTCATTGAGTAACTCTCATTATTCTGTCTTTATGAAGAACATATATAAGGATAGAGTTTCGGTTACTCATATGTAACTTAAATTAAACTGCTCTGCTTTGCTCTGCTCTTAAATGGTTTCTCTCTAAAAGGGAAACAAGTGATGAATAAGCTCTTTCAGTTGAAAAAAAAGGATAGAGATGCGAGAAGAGAGAATTCAAGATTCTAAAAGATGAACGGTTCGAGCTTGAGTAAGAACTTATCCGGCAAAATCTAGGATTTTTTTGAATTGAATGTAAAATTTATTTAATCAAAATCGTTTTTAACAATGAATGTATATTTTAGTTTGAAATTTCGAGAGAAAACACTAAGAGAGGATAAATCTAATCTTCAGCTTGTACGGGAGGATTCATAGTCTGGTAGAGAACCAGAGTATCAAACCGTCGTCGTAGGTGTTATCGCATGTTCTTCTGATCGAAGTTATTTGATTATATCGATGAGCTTGTGTAACCGTGAGTGGTGTAGAGGGGGATTTTCATGCTTGCGCCCGTTTTTCTCGCGTCAAATATGATATATTGAAGTTTGAAACGCATATCTTATAAAAACAGAGTAGTTTTTGCAAAAGTAACGTTATGTAGAATGTCGAAAATGTCGTGCCAGTTAGTAGTGGGGAAAACGGTCGATCTCTGTCTGAATTATTCTAAATGGTGCAGATTATTACCTGAAATATTGAAGTGTCCAATTCCATATCCCAACTCCTAAAAATTGGTAAATCCATACCTGTATTATTTTGTTTTTGGCCGATATAAACATTGACTTCAATCCCGTTAGTCAACATCCTTAATCCGTTAACGACGATGAGTCACATGCCACGTATGCTGCCCCGTTGTCACAGAATGACAAAACGACGTCGTATAACCAAAATAAATTCGAAAAACATTGATTCAAAACGACGTCGTTTTGAGATGTGTTTACAAAAAAAACTCTCTTCCTTCTATTTTCTACGCTCTGTTAAAAAAAAAAAAAAATTTCTTCTCTTCCGATTTGACTGTTTCTGGGAACGATGAGTTCTCCGACGAGTTCCCGGTGAGATTTTCTATTTCGGACTGCATACGTTGTTCCTCCATGGCTACTCTCAAGTCTCAAGGGTATTGTATTTTACATTATTAGCAATTTATAGGGTTCCTTGTACTTTTTTAAATCTATGTTTGGTTGCTGAGTAAAATTTTAGAAGAGATTCACTCTATATTAGCTTAGAGCTTGTTAGCATAACCGCACAAATCTGGAATTTTTAGTTGTAGATTGATTTGGAATCAAGTGATTTGGAATCGTAAATTTTAGAAGAGATTCGTTTGGGTGAGGCTTTTGAGAAAAAGGGAATTTTTTTGAGTTCTCCTTGAGAATCTCGGTGGACTTTGAAAAGATTTCTCTAAAATTTCTTATTATCTCCTTCGATGTTAGGATTGGCGATCTGTGACGGTTACTTGCCTCGGTGGTAGCCGGCGTAGGGTTCTTCTGAGCTAGGTTCTCCGCTGCTTCCGGGAGTAGGGAAGCTGCTTGATTTGGCTGCGTGCGGATCTGATTGCTGGATTTGGACAACCCGGCTTCTCAATTCAGTCACGGCGGTGATTGGGTTTGCTTCGTGCTCGTGGATACCTTTATCCCAACCACGGTTTCGCTATCCTAGATTTGGTTATCCTTATTAGCCTAGTTCAGTTTCATGTCTGTATCGCTCTTTTGTGCACATTCTCCGGCGACTGTAAACTTTTCCGATGTCCTTCCGGAAGAATTTAATAAAGTATTTAATTAAAAAAAAATTAGCAGGAAGAGAGAAGAAGATAATTTTTTTTTTTTTTGTAAACTCATCTCAAAACGATGTTTTTCGAATTTTATTTTTGTTATACGACGTCGTTTTGTCATTCTGTGATGACGGGACAGCATACGTGGCACGTGACTCATCGCCGTTAACGGATTAAGGATGTTGACTAACAGGATTGAAGTCAATGTTTATATCGGCCAAAAACAAAATAATACGGGTATGAATTTTCTAATTTTTAGGAGTTGGGGTATGGAATTGGACACTTTAATTTTTCAGGTACTAATCCGTACCATTTGAAATAATTCGGACAGGAATTGGCCGTTTTCCCGTTAGTAGTGTAGTCACTCCCCAATTCTTTTTTGAACCGACACTCCCCAGTTCTTTACATTCATATATTTTCTTTCCTTGCCAACAATTAATATTTTGTTTCTCAACACCAACAATTAATCATAAGAAAACAAAACAACGAATCTATGCATTCAAACATGTGTTAATTTTTGTTCTTCATCTTCATAGACCTCACAATTACAATGGGCTAATCCGGCCAGATTTTCATACATGATTTTCTTAAAGTTTAATTATACATGTTTCGTGATTGGTCTGGTCCGGCTTTATGGTTCTGCATATCAGTATGTGATTAATAGTCGCATACAAAACAAAAAAATGATAGGGTTAATTATCATGAATTCGTCGTCGCCGATTTGATCCCGCATGAAGCAAACATATCTTTCATTTTTATTCTTTCAAAACATGTTGTATTATTAAAATGGGATCCACAGTTACGGTTTCTAAAGTTTTTGAGGCCATTCAAATTTTCACTTGGACATTTAGAAAAATCAATAGTTTCTATACAAAGATTAACAAGATTAGGCCTAACTTTTTCTAGTTTTTTTAATCAATAGTTAATCTACCTTATAATGAGTGAAGGGGTTCTCTCCCGGGTTGACACTTGTCCCCTCCTTATTGATCAAAATATTTTTTTTTGTTTTTTCATTTTTTCTCAATCAATTCAAGATTAAAAAAACATTAAAAACTTTAAAAACCTTCCAACTTCTAATGTACCACATTCTATCTAATTTAACAATATATAAAAATATTTTCAACTTAGTTACAATATTTTTTGCCAAATTCATTGTCACATCTTCTAACTTACTTACGCCTAACACAATCCTTACCAAATTCATTGTATTTTAAAGTAAAAACAAATAACTAAAACAAGTCTAAATTCATGTTATTTATATATCTAAAATGTATCTACGAAAAACGAAAAGACAAAATTAACTTAAAACATTTAATACATATAAAGAAAACAAATATAAATACTCACTCAATGAATTTTACGATAGAAAATTGTATTCTGATAATGCGCAGAGAAGTGCAGTGCCGTCTGAGACTGCTAATCCTCCGACGAACCAGCAACAACAACAACAATCAAGAAGAAGTGACGCTAAAGTATTGTCGGAGATTGAAGACTGGCTCATGGACAATTCTACCCCGCCTGATCCGGTCTTCCCCTTGTCTGCTCAATTTAATTCTACGACATTCCGATTTCGAAACCCTCTTTGAACGAATCCAACGAAAGGGAGAGGGACAGAACGGCGACAAGGAGAGAGAGAGAGTGTTCCGGCGAGAGTGAAAGGGACAGAGAACCGGCGTGAGGGAGAGGGAAAGAGGTCTGACGAGAGGGAGAGGGAGAGGGAGAGGGAGAGAGTCGGCACGAGGAAGAGAGAAAGAGAGAGAGCCTGCGAGAGGGAGAGAGAGTTCATGCGAGGAGGAGAGAGAGAGAGAGCCGACGAGAGGGGAAGAGAGAGATCGGTCACGAGAGAGAGAGAAAGAGAGAGAAAGAGAGAGAGAGAGAGAGAGAGAGAGAGAGAGAGAGAGAGAGAGAGAGAGAGAGAGAGAGAGAGAGAAAGAGAATGGAGAGTGGTAAATCGTGACTGGACATGGCGACGATGGGAGGACAAGTAGTGGAGGCGTCACCGAATGCAACGTCGGAGAAAACTTGAGAAATAAAACGAGAACGCCGCATCGATCGACTATCGATGGACTGAGAAAGAGAACGGCTTCGAAGCTCGAGGAGGCAGTGCTTAATTGCAGAGACGAATCAATCCGAGTAACGGTGACTCGTAGACAATCGTGTCGTTTTTAGAATCTATCTATGAATAAAAATGGCATGCAAGCCAAAACGACTCAGCAGCATATGAATACATTTTTCTTTCATCTCTCTACATCGTGAAAGAGACAGCCTTCAACACTCATTACACGAATCTTTGTAAGACCTATTTAGATTCTCAAATTGATAGAACAACATTTTATATATACTAGGAGAGCGGAAATTTTACCGGATCGTGACTGGACATGGCGACGATGGGATCACAAGTAGTGGAAGCGTCACCGAATGCAACGTCGGATAAAACTTGGGAAATAAAACGAGAACGACTGATATTCCGTGCTCTTAGATGTTCAAAAGCTTTTAATGCGACCGAGACTTTCATATTCTTCATTATGACATGAGATTGATAACTCAATGTATGTTTACCAGCGAAAAATTTACCGGATCGCTGGACATGGCGACGATCGGAGCACAAGTAGTGGAGGTATCACCGAATGCAACATCGGATAAAACTTGAGAAATAAAACGAGAACGACTGATATTTCGTGCTCATAGATGTTCAAAAACTCTAAATGCGACTGAGTCTTTCATATTCTTCATTACGACATGAGACTGATAACCCAATGTATGCTTACCATTTAATTAAATATTATACAATCATTTCCCCAACAACTAAACAAATTTAGGGATAAAAAATAATATGTGATAAACTAAATAAGCTAAAAATACATTTTTAAAAAAAGAAGCACCAAAAAACTTGTAAATAAAAATACAACGCGCGGGAACTCACATAGTTATACCTAAAACATAAAATACTTCATCCCATTTCAGAAGCTAATTTCTTTTATACTTTAACTATTGATTAATTAATTGAATAAATTAACAAGTAAACGCTACTAATACTGAATTTCATTAATTTGAATAAGTGTATTCTTATAATTTATCACGATGAGTTCCTTATTACTATACTTTAATGTATAAACGAAAAACCCTTATAAGAATAGTATAATTGACGGTTTCATTCTGATTGTAGACATGTGTACTAGTGTCTTCCACCAAATATAAATTATGTATAGTACATTCGTCGTATTCGAAGTTCAATTAATCTACCAAACATACTTTTTGTACCTTTCAATTCTCAATTTTATAATACATTCTCATACATATATCGGATCATGTTATAATATTAGACCACAACTACTAACGTCGTAAATAATTTATGTTCCAATTCAATGATATATGATTATGAAGACATTCTGACTTTAGGCGAGACAAGAAAACCAGCAGTGATCATGCCCTCACAATTTACTTTTATTTTTTATATAAGACAAATCAATTCATTGATAATTAACTAAAATGTGATTATACCATAAGAGTTTCATAAACAATATAATGTAAACGATACATTCCAAGAACCTGTAAGATGCATTGTACATTAACCCGTCCTGTAATTTTGAAACTTAATTAGAGACAACTGAACATATATATCTTCAAGCTGTGATTTTATTTAATTTCTTCAATAAATTTGTTTTTAAAACTTATTAAGAAGATTTTATGTGGGGATGATCTTAAAGACAAACGAACGAGTTTGAATCTCATCTTGTCGGAATCTCCAACTCTATTTTGTGCCGTCCTAATATTTTCAAATATGTTTATTTATCTTTTGTCCAATGTACATACAGGTACCTACTTGACCTTTTATAACTTATAAGACAATTTGCCTCCCAGCCGGACCAAAAAGATAAGAAGTTCAGATAACTCAAAATATATATTAAACAGTCAACTATAATACATACAAATTAGCTTATTCTTTTGGCATACCCATAACAAGGTTAATTAATGTATTTATATATCATTGATAAACATGCATTTATATGTAACAAGTAAGTTTTGGCATGCCCATAACAAGGTTAATTTATATATAGTCCGAGACCTTGTGGTCGAGTGGTAAGGAGATGGGCGCAATCACGCTCCGAGTTCGATCCACCTGCTGTGCGAAATAAAATCACATTGTTCTTGGACACCCACACGAATATGGATTCTTGCTTACGATTCATTTAAAAACCTGGGGAGGGGCCTATCTGTGGGTTGCCTTCTCCCCAAGGATTAGTTTGGGCCTCTCCATGTGCCTGGGATTTACCCTGAGTTACCAAAAAAAAAAAAAAACATGCATTTATATAAACATATATTATAAAGTGTTGAATTTTCGTCTAATTTGCACCTAAAAGTGTTAAGTTTCTTCTAGTTATATAGCGGACGAAATTTAATGTATAAAAACCAAATACAAAACAAAGTTCTTGTAGTGTATGGCTTATTTTCATTCCTTTGTCTTTTTCCTGGTTTTGTTTTTTTAATGGTTTAATCCAACACAAAACCGAAAACATACAAATATGGATGGTAACATTTTTGCCTTAACAATGAGCTAGAACTTTTTTTTTTTTTAATGAGCTAGAACTTTAATGCATATTAAAGCATTGATACTGATCACATCCATTATAATTATACTTTGGGTTCTGGTTTTGTATTCTAAACTTACTGTACTCATAAATGACAATTACAAGAAAATATGCGACATATGTATTTCTAAACAAAAATATAGGGCTTCAAAAGTTCATGCATGTCTTGTCTGGTAAATATATGAAAAATAATCTGGATTCTAAATTAATCAATTTGCTTAAAAATTACTTATGTTTCACTCTCCGTATATCATGCTAGTTTTCTACATATATGCAGTTAATTGTATCTTAAAAAAACAAGGTTGACTAGAGTAAAACATTCTTTTAAATTATTACTATATCCACAACACAATATAAATTATGGAAAACACATTTATAAACATCCTAATGAAATAAATTTGGAAAAGGAAAAACAAAACTTACAAGCGTAATGGCACTCATGTATTTGATAATGAGTAGTGTGAAAACATTTCTCCATATATAATTTTACATTTCATTCATCCATATTATGTTCTTCTATAATGTAGTCTATAAATATTTCTAGGTAAATGTCAGAATAAGTTTGGATCATTCTTACGAATGAATTTTTCTTGATATACATCTTCCATATATAACAGACAAAAAAAACTCACAGATCGGATATTCTGAACCAAATCAAAGATGCTGTTTCGCGGCAAAACTCTAGGAAACAAACTGATGTGGAAGATATACCGCTATGGAAGCATAAAGTGGATGAATATAAGCCGCACTTCAACTCTCGGAATACATGGCACCTTATACGAGATTCTTCACCAGAAGTGAACTGGTATAAAGGAATCTGGTTCTCCTATTCCACTCCGAAATACTCGATGCTCACATGGATTTCTATTCATAATCGACTAGCAACGGGGATCGAATGCAAGCTTGGAACGCCGGGGTGAATCCAACATGTATTCTCTGTCAAAACCATCTAGAGACTCGAAACCATCTATTCTTCACTTGTGATTTCTCGGCAACTATATGGACTCAACTAACGAAGAAGCTTCTCCGTTATCGATTCACGACAGATTGGCACTGTCTCATTCAGCTGATTTCGGGTACAAATCTTAGTCGTATAGCCATGTTCCTCCTACGATATGTGTTCCAAGTTTCGATTCATACATTGTGGAGGGAACGCAATGGACGCCGTCATGGAGAGGCCGCTACTCCAACAGGAAAGCTCATCAAATTCATCGACAAAGAGGTTCGTAATCGACTCTCATCGATTCGAGAAATGGGTGATCGAAGATTCGAAGAAGCTCTTCAAATTTGGTTCTCAACTCAAAGCTAAATCTACGTTTGTGAATATTTTTCAAAATTTCAAATTCCTGTAACACTTTAGTTGTAAAAACGTTTTTTTGGGTTTGAATACAATTTTACATTCAATTCAAAAAAAAAAAAAAACTCACAGATTTAACCAAATAGATTATCGACGCCGGATATATCCATATATATATATATCATGCTGCATCTTCTCCCCAAAAACAAATTAGCTAAGAGCTAGACCTACCGACAATTAGTAATTTAAGGTTTAATACGGCATGGATTAAAAAGTTTCTTTTAATTTCTTCTTCTTTTAGTGTTGTTGAGGTTACGATAAGGATTCCATTAATCGTGCATTGGCGTGGCTATATCTTTATTCTTCACCGCTTCTCTTGTGTGGCCAATGTAAACTCTCTCTCATTATTATAATAATCTCTTACGTACCATCTTATACATAAGTATTTAATTTAATTTAATTTAATTTGAGATCAATGGATGGTTATAAAAAAAGGATATATTAATGTGTCGTGAAGGAACAAAGCTGGTCTCATCTCTCATTGTCGACCCCACAAGTTGACTGTTCGTGATCATCATCATGCATGGCTTCATTTCATTTATTTAATTACGTCTTGTTCACGACACAAATGATTGTAGCAGTTTAAGAATCTCTTGATTTCTCTTCATCATCACCAAATCTTCCTCAAGAGAAATATTCTCTTCATCATCAACTGTCTCCAACCTATATATATATAGTTGCACAAGATCAATAACTAATATAACAACAACCACAGAAGAAGAAGAATTAAGGAAGAGTTAGAACGATGGACGTTTTTGTTGATGGTGAATTGGAGTCTCTCCTGGGGATGTTCAACTTCGATCAGTGTTCATCATCTAAGGAGGAGAGACCACGAGATGAGATGCTTGGCCTCTCTAGCCTCTACAATGATCATCTTCATCACCATCAGAACAATGTCTTTTCTTCTGATCATCATGCTCTCTTAGTTCATGATATGTTCCCATTTGGTGCAATGCCGGGAGGGAATCTTCCGACCATGCTTGATTCCTGGGATCAAAATCACCCCCAAGAAACAGCAACTCTTAAGAGGAAACTACTTAACGTAGAGAATCTACACAATAGTAACTCTACTTGTGACGTCACAAGACAAGTAAGTGCAAGATCAATATATATATATAATGTTTACTTTGATTCATTCTTACTATGCAATATACTAAATACAATATCATTAACGCTATATAGGAGCTTGTCAAAGCCAAGAAAAAACAGAGGGTAAGCCCGGAAAGCAATACAGTCGACGAAAGCGACACTAATTGGAGAGATGGTCAGAGCCTAAGCAACAGTTCAGATGATGAGAAAGCTAATTCGGTCACAAGTGTTAAAGGCAAAACAAGAGCCACCAAAGGGACAGCTACTGATCCTCAAAGCCTTTATGCTCGGGTAAGAAAACGTGTGAAAATTTCTACGATTTCTATCTCAAAACCAATTGTGGTTTTGAAAATAATTAAAAAAGTATCCATTATACGGTTTTGGTGGGTTTTTAATATATAGTATATATATATTTTGCAGAAACGAAGAGAGAAGATTAACGAAAGGCTCAAGACACTGCAAAACCTTGTACCGAACGGGACAAAAGTGGATATAAGCACGATGCTTGAAGAAGCGGTCCACTACGTGAAGTTCTTGCAGCTTCAAATCAAGGTATGTAAATTGTTTTAGGGTTTTGTTTCTGTTAGAATATCTTTCTAGCTATAACATTCATGTTCTAACGAAGCAAAATGCATATGTTACAAATGTAGTTGTTGAGCTCGGATGATCTATGGATGTACGCACCATTGGCTTACAACGGACTCGACATGGGATTTCATCACAACCTTTTGTCTCAGCTTATGTGAAGGACTTGAGAGTTACAATGTAATTGTAAAAAAAAAAAAACCGATTTAGAACATATGAATCCCTTTAATTGGGCCCTACCAAAGAGGTCTACTTTCGGAACGTACCATTTTCTTTTGTTGTTCACTCTGATATTTTTGTTATTCTTTTAACTTCTTTTTGTCTCTTTCTTCATAATTATGGTTCTAAGAACTTCTGGTACTTATTTTCTGTAATTAATCATATGATTAAAATATGAAAAAGTCAACTCAGACTAATAAAATAACAGTATTTCCTCGTACGATTTTGAAAACAGAAATATATAATGGAATTATTCGGCCAGGTTTTCGATCCACGAAAAAGATATAATTGAATTATTCGGCCGACTTTATTTTGTTATTAAATGCATTTTTATTCCTTATAGCAACTCAAGATAAAATATGAATACATATTCCATACGCTAGTAGTGAAACTGATTCCTAATAAGATGCTAGTGAGATATAAAAGAGGAGATGGTGAAAACAAAATGGAAGAAAGAAAGAGCAGAAACGAACAATGGAGGTATGTAGTATTTTTTTTTGGTTAACAATGGAGGAATGTAAACCAAGTGGTGGTGGTGACTGGTGGGGTAGTTTCTATTTGGTGGAAGAGCCGCCTTGTTGATCTAGGTCAGGGATTGATTCTCTCCAAACGCGGAATTATCAAATCATTCTATTTTGCCAGTCGAAATGGTGTTATGTTTAAGTCCATTAAGAAAACTCGAGAGTGGGCTACTCGGTGATATTACTTTCCATGAGAATTAGTGAGAGCTTTTTCCATAGGCCCGAGATTATCCCATATTAAAAAAAAAATGGAGGAATGTAGTTAGAGAGTAAAAATCAGTAAAGAATGTAAGAGACGAAAGTAGTGTTAAGAAAAAAAAATAAAAGAGGGTTAACCACTTAATCGACTGTGGTAAGTGGTAGCGCATGTTAGTTTTCCCAAGGATCCCAAACTAAAGCACCATGCCAAAGTCTTTGTTACGGTGACTTAATTAAGATCTGTATGAATTGTTAATGGATCATATATATTCAATGAGTGAGCTTACATAACAAAGACTTTGGCGGAGGCTAATGAATAGTAATTTAAACTACTTGAAATTTTTTAAATCGTCATATTTCTCAAAATTCATGTTCTATATTATCGAAAATATACTTCGGATAATACTTTTCATTCTCCGACTTACCCATTTCCGAATCTTGACCCTTATCCGCTACTTCCTCATATTCTAATACCCAAAATGGACGGACCTATCTGACTACATATCTCTTCCGTTCTATCAGAATTAATTTCACTTTTAAATTCTATTTTATAAAATACACTAAAAACAAAGTACAATAAAATTTCTATAAATTAATACTCTATAAATTAATAAGCACTATAAAATAATATTTTTTTTGGTCCCGAGTCGGGCCAGTATAAAAATTAACAAAATTCGATAAGATAATAAGATAATTTTTTTTAAAAAAAAACTTCTATGTAAATATATGGTCTATATCATATCATAAATTAATAATTATATAAACTTATGCACATATGTCTAAGATAATTTACATAAGCATGAATCTAGTGTTATGTGTTTTTTTCTTTAAATTTATTTCTAATTTTTTTTATTAGATCAAAAACTAATAGTGTTTTTTTTTATATGCATTCAAAGATTATGAAGATTTCTAAACGGGATAAATTTTTTTTTATGCGTAAGTACTTTCCAAAGTATCGTACTTTTCAAAACAAATACTTTCTAAAATATCGTAGTATTGTTTTTAACTTCATCATCAATATTAGTAGGTACAAATTCTTCTAAATTTGAAAGTTTTAGCATATATTATTTTTATATGGATAGTACAGTACGCTAATAACTTACATTATGTTGCAACATATGAGATTTTTAACCATAATCTTAAGTTCATGTATGTCATTTTTAACAATTAAATCAATACAATAAAAACTCATGTGCCTCTCCATAAGTTGACACATCGGCTTTTCTATTCATTCTAAAGCTGACACCTAATTTAAATCCTAAAACCAATCAACTTAAGACAATTAATACACCTCAGACGTATATTTGCCACATCAGTCTTTGTTTGCTTCTTTTTTACTTTGGAGTTGAGTTATATAACTGTGACTTCTCTCGAAACTATGTTACTTAGTTATTTAAGACTAATATTGTTTGCAGGAAGACGATGAAGTTAGGTAGCCACATAAAGAATTGGAAGTACTCAACTCTGAAGGCTGTATATTTCGGAAAATTTTTGGATCTCCTCAGGGAGTTTGGTCCATAAGGTGAAACTTGAGTTTGACGATGTTCTTGAATTGTAGTTCTGAACTCTTTTATTGAGAAATTTCTGGAACTATGTTACTTTGCAGAGATAACTTACAAGGGCCTTCCTCACCCTATTATCCTGAGTATGCTCAAGGACTAGGACCACCTCCTATGGTGCGCGCAAGGACAAGAATGTTCATGAATTTGAGGGAGACAATTGATTCGTGTAGTGGTATAGGAAAAGTTTTTTAATGATTGGTGATCGTTTCTATTGATGTTTAAGATAATTGGGCATTGATACTACAATCGTTGGTAGCTCTATCTTTAGAATGTGTAAGTTTGCGTGAAGAACCTCAAGTACTAATTATTGTTTTCTCTGCTAGAAGATATCGAACAATCACAAGCTCATACTAACGAGGAGCTACATGGGCTTTGCTTGCCTATGGTGTTAATTACAAGACATGTCACGTTTAAGAACTTTGAAAGTTGGCTGAAGGAGTTTTGGCTTTGGGACCACACATACGCACATCTACCTTGCCTAAGAATTGTTTAAACAGAGGAAAAAACCATGCCTTTGCAAAGAGAGAGAGATAGAGAACACGTTCTTCGTAGACACATCTGCAATCAAACATTGAACGTGGAGACTGTTTTCATTGAATTGATTTTTCAAATATATTGTGTGGCAAGAAAGCACTGGATATTGGAGGTGACATGACTGCTCTTCCTAAAGGGAAAGTATCAATGTCGGGGCCAAGAACAATGCTTTGACAGTCAAAAAGGTTTGGATGTTTTTTAAGTTGATTACGATCCATCCATGTTTTCCCATAGCACTTGTGTCTTGGATTCTCATGAAACTATATATAGTTTGATGTTTATGGAAGATATACATATATATGACTCATCCTTATGTAACCCTTATGTTGCTTCTCTTTCCTTCTTTTTTGTTAAATGCTTCTCTTTCCTTCTTTTGGTGTAAGTTTTTTAGATCTTCATAATGATTTAACTACTTTACATTATCATATTCGAGAATCTATGAACAAAGAAAAATATTTCAGATGACGAAAGGAAGAGAGAAAAACGAAAAAAACTTCAAAGGAGCACCCAAATATAAAGCTTAAACGAATCAATTACTCGGAATGATTATTACTAATAATTTTTTTGAAGCTAATTATGAAGCACAAAGCCACGGGGCAGGACATGATTGGCCAGATGATTTGTGATTTAGTATATACAAGATTCCATTAAATAACAAAATATTTGTTTTAACAGGAAAAAAAACAATCAACGGTTAATGTTATTTTGTTTTAAGATTTCAACGGTCAAGATTAGATTAGATTTTTTTTTTTTTTTTGCCGAAAAGGCTTCTAACCAAGTGATTCGCTGTGATTCTTCAGTTCATAAACGGTTTTATGAAAAAACAAAAAAAATCTAGCTATAAAAATATTTTAAAAATACACACACATCGAAAAATTATATAAAAATATATAAAATACGTTTGAATAACTCATATCATCATCATGAGACGACAGAACATGAGCATATGACCAAAAAGAGCAGAAAAAGAAGCAAACAATAAAGTTGTCTCTATCATCATCATGGTGTGAATGAAGCCTTGGAATATGAACAATGAGTACGAGCGAGAATGAGATTAAACGAATTCAAAAACATGGAGAGATGATAATATTGAATTGTTGCATAATTTTTTAGGTTTTCCATTGCAAGTTTTGATATATAAAGTAAACATATGTGAGAGGAAAGAGTTTAGGTAAGAGTATGAGGCGGTGACAAATGCGTCATCAATCAAAATCGTATTATGTTAATCGTATGGTTTTTTGCTCAATGTCTGTTTGTATATGAACAAGAAATTAAAGAGTTCACTTGAATTTCTGAAAATTTCCATTATTTGTTTTGTTCATATATTATTTTATAAACCCATAAGAAAATGTTTATCAAATATGTATATACTTATTTTTGTTGTATTGTGTTCGTGTTGGCAGATAAGATGCCAATTTAGGATTAAGTTATTGGGTGAAAGTTATTGGATGTGATACTAATAAATTGGGTTAAACAAACATCCAAAATATGACAATAATTTCCAATATGTTGAAGTTACTGAAAGTGAACGAATCGACAATGATGTTAAAGAATAATAGTAGTCGGTTTACTAAAGTCTAAAGTTAACAAAATTTTGATTCACGATATTTTTTGCAGATCAACGATAATTATATATATATTATAAGATATTAATATAAAATGATTTAAAAGAATTTTGAAAGCACATTAATAAATTAAAACATAATATTAAATCAATAAAATATATATATAAAAGTCCCGCAACGTAGTACGGGAAACTACCTAGTTATGTTTAAGAATTATAACTTTTATATTAGACGTCAAAAATACCCCAAACTTTTTCTGTTTTCTAAGAAAATTGTTCTCTTATCTAAGATTTTTAGATAAGATAGGATTTCAGAGTAGTTTAGTAATAAAAAAAAAGAAGCAAAAAGCTTCACATTTTATTAAATGGATATTTTTCAGAGACTTATTATATAGCAGCAGCCATGCTCATGACAATCAGATGTTTTGAGACTTAATGTCTTATGATGTTTTGGATGAAACTCCTCCAATTTTCTCAAGATCCCGTTGTCTTGCTCGTTCCATTTTCCGCTTTCGCCATTCTTCCAATGCTGTGTGTGCGGATAGAGAACACAGATCAAAACCTTCATTTTGTAGTTTGTTTCTGATCTAAATTCCATACAAAGCATATAGACAAAAGGGATTATATAAACCCATATTTACCTTTGAAGCTCGATGCATCGTTTAGCGCCCGGAAGTCCTTGAGCCGTTTAGAGAGATCAACAGCTGTATTCTGCTTCACGTCTTTCTCCTGCTCGGTTTCTTGCCCCGCAGATACCTCCTGTTCGATTTCTCGTACCTATCATTCAAAGAACATTTTGAGAAGAAGTTGTTTTGAATTGTGTCAAAATGTTGTTTTCCTTACTCTTTTGATGAGCTCTAAAGGTTGCATCGCGAGCCTAATCTCTTCGGCTTCCTTCATATACCGAAGCTGAGCTGCATTTATCATAAAGGTATGTATTGATGAATGAACGAACCAAGAAAGGCAAAAATAAATAGTTGTGCAGAGAAACAAGATGATAATTATGCTCTAAGAGCAATCTTCAGCTTTGATGTCGAATCCAGACAACAATTTCAAGTGTTCTAAACTCAGTTCAATAGATAAAAATCTAAACTTTCTCGAAATCGATTCTTAGCAATTGTAGAAGCCCTATATACATCCAGAAAATAGCCAACACGTACCCAAAGTGATACTGAATTCGAGAATTGAAGTGATTCAGCAGCGTATACACTAAATCTAGACAAGGGATCCGAAAATCTGAAAACTAGTCAACAAGCCAGAAGTTTTTTTGTTGCTGTGAACAGATCCGAGAAAGAATGATGATTCGAAATCCGATGAAATCCAGAGAAATTACGCAAAATCAGGGCTGTACCCAGAAGAATATTAACGAAAAGGTAGAGAGAGAAATCGCAACAAACCTGAAATGAGTCGGCGAGAGGAAGAAGAAGAAGAAGAGGAAGAAGATGAAGTGAAAAAGCCCTGAAGGAGGAAGAGGAAGATGAGAACGTTGACGATAGTGAGAGCAATTGTGGCGTTCTTGAAGGAAAGTCTCATACGCCATTGATGATTATGATCCATTTTTCAATTCCAAACCCAAATCTAATTGTGGTCTTTAGGATTTCACAAAACCTGGACTTTATGAAGAAGCATGAATCTTCTTCTTCTTCTTCTTCTACAGACTAACAGGTGTTTGAATCTTTGGTTGGACTCTTAAATTGTTAAATCTTTTTTTCTTTAGGTAACGATTTAACTATAAGAGATGTGCGTCGCATAGCATTTAAATAATTTAATTTGGTCACAATGAATCCAGACATTTCTTTGCCTTAATTAAATTGGACTAGATTTATCTTTTAGTAGATTATTAGATGTAAATCTCTATCAGATTAAGAAATAATCTTACTGTCTTCTCTGTTTTTGCAAAACGTTTTTGACTTAAGTCAATGGAAAAGACAGTAAACAACATCAAACCATATTAAGGAA
>PKML01029086.1:0-13016 GCA_002933935.1 Eutrema yunnanense | reverse complement strand
TCTATAAAAGGACTTATATCATGGCCTAAATGGGGTAAAAACCATGATATATCACCAACAAAGTTTTGACTCAATAAAACAACGAATGACTCAAAAACGACTGACTCTAAGAAAAAAAAAATAAAACCAGGAATCAATGGGAGTGAGCCAAACAGATACAAGGCTCGACTAGTTGCTAGAGGTTTCTCTCAAAGAGAAGGAATTGATTACGGAGAGGTTTTCTCACATGTTGTAAAACACATATCCATAAGAGTGTTGTTATCTCTAGTGGTGAACATGGACTTGGAGTTAGAGCAGATGGACGTCAAAACAGCTTTTCTTCATGGAAATTTAGAAGAAGACATGTACATGTAACAACCTGAAGGGTATGCAGACCAAGAAAGAAAGGATCAGGTGTGTTTGCTCAAGAGATCTTTGTATGGGCTCAAGCAGGCCCCAAGACAATAGAATAAAAGATTTGACCAGTTCATGGTTTCTCAAGGGTTTAGCAGAAGTGAAAGGGATTCATGCATCTACACAAAGGAAGTTTCTAACGAGAACTACTTATACTTACTACTGTATGTAGATGACATGATGTTGGCGGCTAAGCACATGTCTGATATTAAGAAGCTCAAGGAGGAGCTAAGTTCTACATTCGAGATGAAAGACCTAGGTGCTGTTAGAAGAATCCTTGGGATGGATATTGTCAGAGACAGAGAAAATGGCACATTAAGATTGTCTCAGGCAGAATATTTGAAGAAAGTGGTTAATAACTTTCGGATGAGTGACTCAAAGGGTTCACATACTCCAATTGGTGCACATATCAAGTTAGCATCAATTAAGAATGAAGATGAGTGCATTGATAGAGAGGTATTCCCGTATTGTTCAGCTGTGGGTAGTATTATGTACTCAATGGTGGGATCTAGGCCTGATTTAGCTTATGGTATTGGTTTGGTCAGTCGGTTCATGAGTAAGCCTGGTCAGATTCATTGGGAAGCAGTGAAATGGCTTCTACGGTACATCAAAGGGTCTATTGGTGTTCAGTTGTTGTATACTAAAGGAAATAGTTTAGAAATTCAAAGTTATTGTGACTCAGATTATGCAGCTGACTTGGACAGAAGGAGGTCTACCTCAGGTTATGTCTTCACGGTTGGAGGACGTGTTGTAAGCTGGAGATCAATATTGCAATAGGTAGTAGCTTTATCAACTACTGAAGCTGAATATATCTTGTTGACATAGGCGGTTAAAGAGGCTATTTGGCTTAGAGTTTTACTTAAAGATTTTGGTTTCGAACAAGGAGCAGTTAAGGTGTGGTGTGACTCTCAGAGTGCTATCTATTTGTCCAAGAACAGTGTGTTTCACAAACGCACTAAGCACATTGATGTGAAGTATTATTTCATCAGAGACGTAATCGAAGATGGAGAAGTCGAAGTCTTAAAGATTCATACAAGCAGGAACCCTGCTGATATATTGACGAAAGTGGTTCTGGTGAGTAAATTCAATGCAGCATTGGATTTACTCAGTGTTACTCAAGCTTGATAAAGCAGAGTGATGGCCAGGTGGTGTAAGTCCATAAGGTGGAGATGCATAGGAGAGTTCAAAGATGAGAGTTTAAGGAAGATTGATTCAAGGAGCAATATTAGATCAAGGTGGAGAATGTTATACATGATCTAACATTAGCTCATGAAAGACTTAGCCGTTGAATCACTTAAACAGGTTAATCCAAATACCGGTTTAGTTTTGAGTGGTTTAATGTGTTGGTTAAAGTCTGGTTACTGATGTAAACCCTTATGTATAAAAGGGGTCGTAGAATCAGTGTTGATTCAAGCGTTGTAACAAACACTTGGTGGTCATCTTCTTCCTCGAGTATCTCGGTTTGTGAGAGCACGTCTTCTTTGTTCTAGTGCATCTTGCTGGACTGAGATCTGGCCCCAGAGACGTAGCCTACCATATAGGTGGTGAGCTCTAGGTAAACAATCTTGTGGGTAGTTCTTTTTTTGCTTTTGTTCTTTCTTTTTTCATTCTCTTATACGAAACAGAGAGTGAGAGAGAGATCGGAGAGTAGTCACTTGTCGTCGTCAAGATCATAGAGATTGATTGATTGAGTTTCAAGACTCTTGTTGTCCTATTTAGCTTTGTACCTGAAACACGTAAAACGCGGGTTAGCGTTGTGTAAACCTTTAATTGATAGTGGAAGTTGTGGGAGACGGTTCCCACCCTAGACGTACTGGTTAGAGGCCAAGAACTCGGTGATCAAGTTTCTTGTGTTCGTTTAAGTTTCATATATCATAAAATCAAAGCACTCAGGAAGTTAAAAACCCTTACAGTATTTACCATAAAACTGAGAAAAAATCAAAATGGGTTGTAACGGAGGAAAATTAACAATGAATAAAAGACATATAAAAATGAGACAATTACTCAAATAGCACAAAAATGTTGTGATATGACTAGAGTAATATATACCTTTTTGATATTACTTAAATGATACAACTTTTAAAGGAAATATCCATTAAGGGGTGCGTGCAAACTGTAATTAACGATAATGCCATTTAGATTTTTTTAAGTGAGATATATAGAAGAAAAAACAATATTAATCTCTCATTTCTTTCTGTTTTTCTTGTCTTTTTCTCTTCTAACTAAAACCCTAGCCGCATCTCTCACTCGCCGAATCACCTCCGCTCTGGCTCTGGCTCCGGCGAAGACGCAATTTTGTTCCCGGATTCCCTCCTCGTCTCAGATTCCGACATCGTTGATACCGGTAAGTCTTATTTTCTCCTTCTTTCTCTTCGTCTCCTTCTACTCTTCGTCTCCTTCATCCTCTACCGCCGCGTCGACCCACGGTAAGTCTTCTTTTCTCCTCTTTGTCTCCTTCTTTCTCTTCTTCTCATCTTCTTATTCTCCATCTTCATATTCTTCAGATCTAATCTTTTTGTGTTGGTAACCTCATCTAATAAGAATACCCGAATCTAGTTTCGTCAAATATTTGTGTTGGTTCATCGTTATTATAGATCTAGGTTATGTCGTATTTATCTGAATTGTTCCTCAGATCCGAATTTTTTTATTTGTGTTCTTAATTTTGTTGACGCTTTTGAGTTATCTGATATTACTATCTCAATTTGACTCTTCATATGTTGTTTATGGCTTTGTGGTATCTCTGGTTCAATCGCCTATAACTGGTCAAAACCTCCCATGAAAACCAGTGCCAGAATCATCCACGCTACATTAATGGCTGATTTATGTATATTTGATGGCTGATTTATGTAAACTTGATGGCCGATTTATGGATACTTGATGGCTGATTTATGTACACTTGATGGCTGATTTATACATACTTGACTTATTTATATTTGAAACCAAATCGATTATAGATCTAGGTTATGTCGTATTTATCTGAATTATTCCTTAGATCCGATTTTTTTATATGTGTTCTTAATTTCGTTGACGCTTTTGAGTTTGTCTGATATTACTATCTCAATTTGACTCTTCATAGGTTGTTTATGGCTTTGTGGTATCTCTGGTTCAATCGCCTATAACTGGTCAAAACCTGCCATGAAAACCAGTGCCAGAATCATCCACGCTACATTGATGGCTGATTTATGTATATTTGATGGCTGATTTATGTAAACTTGATGGCCGATTTATGGATACTTGATGGCTGATTTATGTATACTTGATGGCTGATTTATATATACTTGACTTATTTATATTTGATGGCTGATTTATGTAAACTTGATGGCTGATTTATGTTTATATGATGGCTGATTTATGTAAACTTGATGGCTGATTTATGTTTATATGATGGCTGATTTATATCTTTATGTCTTTAAACGATAATGCCATTTAGGAGCTACTGTTTTAAGTGAGATTTATTGTTAATTAAAAAAATTAACGATTCAGTTTCTTCTCGTTACTATCAATTGTAACGTTTCAGATTCTTAATAAGAGAAATAAATTTCCCGAAGCGAAAAAAGAAACGAAAAAATTCTATATGGGCGATTCCCGAAGCGAAACCTTAACCATACCAAACACCGTTATGGCTGATTTACGACTGACCGATTTGAGGTATGGCTGATTTACAAATGACCGATTTGAGGTATGGCTGATTTACGAACCATACCAAATACCGTTATGGCTGATTTACGAACCATACCAAACACTGTTATGGCTGATTTACGAGAGAAACATAGGGATTCACGCGGTGTCTCGAGATTACAAAAAGTGTGCGTGGGGAACTTCAATTTCGTTGATATTCACCCCCAACTTGAATTCTAATTCCAAATCGTTTGAAAACTCATTTTTTTTTTTTTGTCGTTCGTTTTAATATTTAATTTTTTCATCTTTTTTGGTTTCCAACACATCCATACAACTTCATGGCCGATTTGTCATCTATTATGGCCGACTTATCAAACAAGTATTTTTGAATTTATGGGATTACGAGTTTTACATTGAATTAGGGGTTTTTTTATGTTATATATGATAACATAGTTACTACAAAACATGTAATGTAGGATTTATGGTTTAAGTCTAATATAGTTAGCCATATAGATAATACATGGTAAGGATTATGTTGTTACTATATATAAGGTTTATGGTAATATAGATATGACATGTTTATAACTTAGTAATCTCAAGGAAATAATGATATTATAGGCTTATTTATGAAAATTCTTATAAATACATGGCAAGGATTATATTGTATGTAGTTTAGGGTTTGAGATGAACATGATAAGAATAAACATACAAGAAGTGTAAATCTTACAAATATAACTCATTGTTGATGTAAGACTTAAAATTACTTAATATTGAAATAAAACTATTAAGAGAACCTATCAAATTAAATAAAAATTTTAAAATGCAAACACACAGATTTGAGGTTTGGCTGATTTACAACTGCTGGATTTGAGGTTTGGCTGATTTGAGGTCAGTCGTATCGTACAGATAAGTCAACCGTATCGTACAGATAAGTCAGCCGTATTGTACAGTTAAGTCAGCCGTTTGAAAACCTAGAAATTGGCGAGAATTACAGACATAAACCGGTGGAGTATCGTGCGAGATTTTTTTTCAAAATCTTGTTAGAGAACATGTAGCTGAATTTTACAGATTCATGTATCCAACCCATAATCCTCCATTACCATCTGTACAAAATCGTTGTAGGTTGTTTGTTCGTTAACTTCTAGAACTTTACACCATCTCTTGTCGGCGTTGAATACATATCGATTTGTATGAACCAATGTCCCGCAAACAATAATCACCGGATCCATTAATATTCCACTCAAAAGTTTAGATCTGGTATATGATGAAGAAGGATAAAGAATGGAGATAAAGAACAACAATGAAGAAGAAGAAAGATACAGACGACGACGACGAATACATAGTCTAAACCTAATAATGTATGTGTTCAGAGCTGATGTGTAATCTTTATTTTGCTGACATGGAAACATGCCATCAAACGAAGTTATAAATCAACCATGTAAAATCAGCCATCAAACAAAACTATAAGTTTGTCGCCACTAAAATACTATTTAAGTAATTAATAAAGTTTCCTGTAATCAGCCATCAAAACACATAAATCAGGTGGAAAACATAAGTCAGCCGCTACATCATATAAGTCAGTCGTCAATAGCATACTATTACAGTAATTAATCTTTCGCTAATTAGTCAGCCGTAATTAGGCCGACTTTTAAGTAAATCGGTCTTATTACGGCTGATTTAATATAAGTCAGCCACAATTAACCCGCATAAGTATGCCGTTACAAAATAAATCAGCCAAATAAGTCAGCCGGATTTACGATAAATCAGCCGGGCAACAATAAGTCGGCCATGTCATAGCAATAAGTCAGCCAAATTTTTCATAAATCGGTCGTCCGAATATAAATCAGCCGTGTCGTGTACTCCTAAGTCAGCCGAAAATTCATAAGTCGGCCGAGGTTCATATAAGTCTGCCGTGACATCTGGCTGACTTATGAATATAAATCAGCCGACCAACTCATAAGTCGGCCGTTCTTTTAAATCAGCCGCTCGTCCTGTAAGTCTGCCGTCACTACAGCGAGAAATTTCTGCGGCAGACTTTCATAATACACGTAGGCAGTTTTTGTGCCACGTAGGCAGTTTTTGTGCCACGTAGGCGCCGCGCCTGTTTTTTCGCTGATGTGGAAAAAAAAAAGTAATGACATTCCTGTAATTACGTTTTTGTTATCAAATGCTTACAAGTGCATCCTGGGTATGAAAAACATTTCAGTAATAAAAAAAAGTTGTTGATTAGTCTAGTCATTTTACCTAATTTCTATGCTATTTAAGTAACTCTCCCTATAAAAATATATAAGATACACTAACCTCTCTAGTCGGTCCAAGATAAATGATAAATCCTTAACACCGTTGCTTCCATAAAACTTAAGAAAAGTTCCAAGTAGACTATCTAATCTGATCTCAGAGTACGTTACATGCATGAGATTATTCATACTAATAGAAAGCTCTAATAACTATGGGTTATCAAAATGAACCCAACATATAAGACTGGGTTTCCTTACCCTTATCATGAGAGAAGCTTATCCAGCAAATGTAAAGCCGTTTGTCCTGTATGGTTATCAAACAATAACAAAGCCAATTATTTAACCTTTTTAGGATAAAAACCCGAGCAGCCACTAATCTCCAAGCTATTCAAAAATTAATGTTTACCAAAATCAAAATAGAAAATAAGAGAGAGTGTAATGATAGTATACCCAATTGAGTATGAGCCATTGCAGTAGAATTTCATGGTTCTTGGCGATCAGTAATGAAACCTAACCTATAAAAGAAAAAGTCTTCATAGTCTTGCCTTGTTGACATGCTTACCTTATAAAATACCAAACCAAAGAATTGTGCATTATATGTGATATCAGTGGTGTCACTGACACCGTGTCACCTTGCGAGAAGTAAAAAATCCATGTATCTAAATCGGGTAAAATATAAGCAGCCAAAATAAGGAGAGATTATCTACAAGAACATTGTGATGATACTCACATCATGCATGTTTAATGTTTTGACGAAATTGAACTTGTATAAAACCATCGAAAAATCTAGAGTTGACGATCTATTTCTCTCTGAGAACTTCCATATAATAACACATTTACATAGAGTTTAACACATCTATTTCCCCACGAAATCAAAGTTCGAATCATATTTCCCCACAAAATCAAAGTTTGAAACTTATTTCCCCACGAAATCAAAGTTTGAAACCTATTTCTCCACGGACCACGATTTGAGTCGGTTTACTGTATACCAATGAAATATAAATCAAAAGAAAACCAAATAAAACCAAACTTAACCCAATTACAAACCAAATCAATGAACTAAACAAGTGGATTTCAAAATTATTGTTTTCCAAAAAGTTCGCCCTAGCCGCACGCTCTCAGGCACGAAAGCCGAGGTAAGGTTTTGGTTTTCCCCAGCGGCGTCGGTCTTCACCGGCGACCGTCCTGTCCCCTCCGATGACCAGCCTCACGCCGGGAATCGAGAAGCCACTAGCAACCGGCCTTACGCCGGGGGCTGAGAAATCCCCTCCGCCGTCGTCGTCAGCTTCTGTTGACGAAGCTTCTTCGTCAGTGTCGCCGCTGCAAGCCGTAGGAGAGGCGCTGGAACCACCTGTTCCTCCAAACCCACCAGATTCATCTGCCTTGTCATCCTTCCATTCCTTCCACGCCCCATCTCCCATCTCCCTACTCGCATCGCGCCAACACCTTGTGTCTCTAGTGAGATATTTTTCCAGACTCTCGTTGTCCTTACTGCCGCCGTTTGCTCGCTCATGTGTTGTCGCTCTCTGTTTTTTTGCCGGATTCCGCCTCCGCCCACCGTCTCGCTCCACCTCCTCCTTGTTATCGCTGTGTCACTCGATTTCCTGTGCTCAGAGATTCGAAGACTTTTGCTCTAGAGTTGGGGTCAGTCTCCCCGGACAGATCTATTTGAAGGCGCCGGCGTCGGGGAAGAGTTTCGTCGGTGACTTTGTTAGCGGCGATTCTCCGAGCAGCTTCATCCTCCCCGCAGATATATCATGGTTTTTACCCTGTTTAGACCATGATATAAGTCCTTTTTATAGAGTCTTTCTAGTATTTTGGAGTCTTTTAGAGTCTTTTACAGGTCTTAGCACATTTGGAACTTAATTGGAGTTATTGGAGCTTTCTGGAACATTCTGGAGCGAAGCAGAGATCCGTGTAGCTGAGACATCAAAATCACCTGAGTATCGATCGATACTGCCTAGTATCGATAGATACCCGTCGAGGAAACAGAAGGATCGCGACTTAATGAAGGGTTAAAGAATTGCAGAATTAGCCTAGAAGACTTTGATAATTACAAGATGGCCCAGAACGTGATTTAGGTTATAAATAGGATTTTACACCCACTTGTTTAGGCTATGCCTTTCTAAGCTTTTTTTTCTATTACTTTGGTTTGAGACAAGTCTGAATCTCCCTTCGTCCGAGATCAGATCTCAAGAACCTCTTGTTATTCTTATTCTATTGATGATTTATTCAAGCATATTGATTGTTTCATTCTCTATGTCTGAGTAGATCCACTTTAGGTTTAGGATTTTCTCATAAAGGATTTCTTTGAATGCTAGGTTAATTATCTGTTTAGGATTCACCATCTGAATTATAGTTCTTCGCCTTAGGTTGTGTTCAAAGCTAATTCTAGGTTGACGAATCTGGAACTTAGATATTAGGATAATTGATTAGACACGACAATGCGATTAATTACCTGATAGAACCTAGGTGAGCAAATTGATTATTCGCAAAGAGATTTGGTTTAATTGATTTGTGAACATATCAAACCTGTTATTAAAGCTGATTTAGACTTTAGAATTCGCAAAGAGATTTGGAATTCCTAGGATTTAGATTTAGATAATTCTCGCAACGACAGTTGGTTAATTATAGCTTAGTGATTTGAGTTCAAGAACTGCGCTAAATCTGAATCCTGCTAGTTAGTTTATCTGCATTAATTGATTTTCTGAGAAAAACCCTGGGCCTATATTTTCCCAATTAATTACAACTCCTTTAATTTCTGCACTGCTTTTAATTACATATGTTTGGCTTAGCTTAATTCTCAACTATACAATCTATTGTGCATCTCTGTGAGTCTTTGTGGTTCGACCCCTAGCTATATTACAACTACTGCTTTAGTACTGTTATGGTATTAATTTGAGCATATCAATTTTGGCGCTGTGCCGGGGACTCAATTTCACCTTTAGATTTTAGCTGTCGAGCTTCGACTAAGTCCGTCAGTATCGATCGATACTCACTAGTATCGGTCGATACTCCGGCGATTTCTTTGTTGGTATCGATCGACACCACTTGGTATCGATCGATACTCAGCGTATTTTTCTGGTTACTTACGTGCCTTGTCTAGTGTTTTGTTTGCAGGTGTATGCCTGTTCGTGAAACCAGAAGCAACAATAGCACACATCTAGTTGGATTGTCATTGGAACAGCTATCGCTTGTGGAACGCACAAACAGAAAGACCAAGCAAACATCAGGGATGAACAACCCAGTGGTTTTAAGAGCTGATGAAGCTGGAATTCTGAGAGACCAAGAGGGTCATGTGTGTAATGAGAGAGGGCAACGACTTGATGAAGCTGGAAACATCGTTGTCCCTGCTCCTATTATTGAGATTGTCGCGCCAGCTGGGCGCGCCAACGTTGGGTATGCTGCAGGTGATCGAGGTAGAACACTTGCTGAGCACAACAGACCTGATCAGTTCTATGCCAATCGATCTGCGATTCGCATCCCAACTTTTCAGAGGAACGATTTCGAGCTGAAGCCTGTGTACTATGCTCTCGTAAGTCAGAGCCCTTTCCATGGCCTACCTCATGAGCATCCCATGGATCATATCGAGAGGTTCGAGGACTTGATCACTGGGATGAAATACAATAGAGTGCCCAATGAGTTCTTGTTCTGCAAACTCTTCCCATACTCTCTTGGTGGAGATGCTGCTTATTGGCTGAAGCAGTTAGCTCCTGATTCTCTAACTACATGGGATGAGATGAAAAAAGCATTTCTGTGCAACTTCTACGATGATGCGAGATCTGAAGAGCTCAGGAACAAGATCTCTCAATTTTCTCAAGGTTCAACAGAGGCACTCAAGGCTGCTTGGATTCGTTTCAAGTCATATCAGAGAGACTGTCCGCACCATGGGTTCAATCAGGTTCAGCTGCTGGGCACATTTTACAGAGGGATCGATTGGAGGTACCAGATGGCTCTGGATACTGCGAGTAATGGAAATTTCAACACTAGGTATCCAGACGATGCAGTCGTGCTAATTGAGAACTTGGCGTCTAGTAATAGCACCAAGAATGCCGATTTCGAGCGGAAGAAGCAGGCTGGAGGAATTGATGCATCGCAGATTGCTGAAGTTCAAGCCAAGCTGGATTTCTTGATCGGGAAGAATCAGAAAGCGGTCCACTTTGCTGCTGAGAATGAAATAGAAAATTGTAACTATGTTGGTGGTTCTGGATTTCAGGGTCAACAATTTGGGTACAACAACAACCGGAACTTCAGCAACAACAATCGCAATTTCGGGAACTCTTCGTACCAGCACATCCCTCCAAAGTCCACAGACAATAAGATGGAATCCATGCTTGAGCAGATTCTTCATGGACAACATAAATTGCAAGTGGATTTCAATGGGAAGCTTGACCATCTGTACACTGATCTGAATGGGAAAATCGAGGCTCTCAATACCAATCACAGGATGCTGGTAACACAAGTGGCTCAGTCTGCAGCAAATGCCAAGGGAAAGGCAGTTCATCCACACGACGCACACGTCAATGCCATCATCTCAAGTGCAGGAAATTTCGATGAGGAGCCTGAAATCGCCAGAGCATCGATCGATACCCCTAAGTGTCGATCGATGCCGGTCATAATTCTGAAACGGGATACTTCAAAAACCCGTGTATCGATCGATACCCCATTGGTATCGGTCGATACTGAGGCGATTTTTGAGGAGACACATGATATTTCGACTGAGGCGCCTCAAGTAGTAGCAAAACGATTCGATATCGCCCAATTTTGGGAAGACCAGGAAACCAAGTATCAGGCAGAGAGAGCTAAGGAACGAGCTGAGAAAAGAGCTCGCAAACCCAAGAAGGAGTCAAATCCTATTCCTAAGCACCTCAGAGATCCCATCACTCCAAAGCAGCTGCGTGGCTTTGAGAAGAGGGTACGAAGGATTCCCCACTCGTACACTTTTGAAGAAGCTCTAGAGGGCTGGCCTCTACTGAGTCACTTCAAGGATTGCAGAGAAACTGAGGAAGAGATCAAGGCACTCTTCATTAAGGCCAGAGGTCCACCTCCACTGAGACAGTTGACTAAGAGGGAAGACCCAGGGTTCTTCTCAGTTCCATGCTCTATCTCTACAGTTGAATTCAAAGAGTCTCTCGTTGACTCAGGAGGCTGCGTCAATGTCATGTCCAGGGCAATTGCAGAGAGATTGGGAGCTAATATTCAACCTCCAAAGACATCTATCACGTTCGCGAACGATACCACCTCTCTTCCATATGGGGCGGTTGCTGATTTGATGATCACAATAGGAGATTGCCTGGTTCCTACTGATTTTCAGGTTGTAGAGATGAATGCAAAATCTCGTACGCAGTTGATTCTCGGAAGACCGTTCATGGCTACAGTTGGTGCGATTATGGACACACCCAGCAAGCGCATCTCATTCTCATACATTGACAAGGATGTGTACTACACAACCATCCCTAGAGGAACTCCTGCACGTACCTCTTGCATCGATGATGTAATAGGAGCGACGTTGATATCGTATCCTTTGGAAGAGCCTCCTGATGAGCCTACTGTCACAGACATTCCAGCTGAACCGCCCATCATTCCCAAGGAAGTTGTCAAGAAGGCTAAGGCAACAAAGAAGAAGAAGGCCAAGAGCAAAAAGGTCGAAAATCCCCATGTCACATTGATTCCTCAGAAGAGTGATGGGAATTCGATTGAATACAAGGTGAAGTGCAAAGGAGCCTCGAAACCATTCTGCAAGGCTAGAGTCCTTCTTACTTCTGAGCTGAAAGAGAAAGGACAGGAGTTTGTGCAAGGCATGCTGAGTAGAACTCTGAAGATAGCGATGTCAAGTTGTGGAGCCTGTTTTGGTGCAAGCTATCACTCTTATCCAGCCTAAAGGGCGTTACAGTCAAGCTATTGACGTTAAACGAGCGCTTGGTGGGAGGCAACCCACTGGTGAGTCTGTTTTTGAGTCGTTTTTGTTTTTATTTTCGTTCGTTTTATGTTTGTGTCAGGATAAACAAGGAGCAAAACTCGAAATCGCATAGCATCGATCGATACCCCCATGATATCGATCGACACCAATCGCGGATAGAAGGTTCATTATATCGATTTAAGCCTGGTATCGATCGATACCAAGCTGTGTGTCGATCGATTCTCAATGTTCCAGCAAGGTAACTTCTTGTTTTTCCCAATTTTAGTATGTTCTTTTGTTTTATTTCACTGACTCTAGGCTAGATAACACTGGGGACAGTGTTGTTTAAGTCTGGGGGAGGTGTCTGCTGACATTATGTTTGTTTTTCTTAGAGTCATAAAATAAAAAAAAAATTGTTTTTATTGAGTCAAAACTGGTTGGAGATGATGATCATGTGCTTGAACCTATTGATTTGATTTTGTTTTTGAGTGCACAATGTTATAGGATCAGTTCTAGATCGACTAATGAAAAATCCAAGGACTGACCAGTTGACTAGAAAACATCTATGTCTCCAGCAGAGTTCTTCTGAAGCCTGAGCCAAACTTTTGCACTTCATCAATGTGGTTAGTGTTTTTAGAGCTTGATTCATCATTCATATCTGATAAAGAAACCCATGTGTTTAGAATTATGGTATCTCTCTCCCCTGTTATAAGTTGGTAGATAAGAGCATAAAAGATTTTCTTCTGAGTAGAGGGTTAGGAAAATTTCCAGCGATCCCATTATCCTACTTAAGAGGGGATGATCACACAGAGAATTGGAAGCGAGGCTAGGATTTTCCTATGATGCCATTATTCGCCTACATCCTTTGA
>PKML01028996.1:562588-579965 GCA_002933935.1 Eutrema yunnanense | reverse complement strand
TTATAAACAAAAAATCAGAAGATGCATATTTTATTTTTTTTCAATATTTTATAACATTTTGTTTGACAGCAATATCGGAGTAAATATCGATGATACCACGACTATAATGTTGTGAATTTGTGAGTGAAAAAGTCTCACATCGGTAGTAGGACCAATGATTAAGTGGTATATAAGGGTATTTTATCTTATTTTTTTTATTTTTTTTTGGTGATAAAGATATAATGTTGTGAGGTTAGCAAAAGTATATAAAAAACTGGCTGACGTTAATTGGTCAGCACCGGCGGAGATCGCCATCACCTCTGCACGTAATACTCGAATTATAAAAGTCTAAAAGTCTAAAACGACCAATCGTTTAAATTATAAATACGATAATAAATACCAAAAAAAAGACATGTGGTTTTGAATATTCCACTGAGAAAATAAAAGAGGGAAACTGATAGAAGCTAATCAAAATAAGGCTGTTATTTGGTTTATTATATTTCTATATTTATGATGATTGTTGAGCCCAAAAGAAATAAGATAAAAGTAATATTGTATTTCTATGATTATACAGAAAGTTCGCCTGCATAACAAAATATATTGTATCCTTGAAAAATAGTTCGTTTATTCACATGCGAAATGGACCCAATGTCGTCTGGAAATGATGAGTTTAAAAAATAATAATATACGTTATTATCTTATAATATGCTTTAAACTTCCTTTTTGATTCCTTTAGTGTTCATCTCCGAGCTTTAAAATCGTGTGCCAAGAGAGAACTCAGCATGATTTCGTATAATGATTGTGAATGACAAGAGAAAACATGAACAAAACAAATTGTAGAAGTAGAACCATACATACGGTTAATATTTCTTTTGTATTGCTCCACATCCACTGTTAATTATTTAAACTCGCTAATCACAAACACAAATGACTGTTTTTTGTTGTTGTTTATAACTTATTAAAACACAAATATTTGATACAAAGAGAAACATTGCTCAAAAGAAAAATAATGACAAGGCAATGTAAAATAAGGGAAAGGCCATCATTGCTAGTGACCGGATCTTTTTATTCTCGCCTTAAAATTTCGTCTTTCCTCAAACCTCTGTGGCTCTGTCTCCTTCTTCTTCTTCTTCCTCTTCCTCTTCTTCTTCTTCTTCCTCTTCCTCGTCTACGCATACTGTACATCAGAAATCTCCACGAAGCTCGTATCTATAAATCTAATTCGATAAAGCAAAAGCAAATAAAAAGAAAAGGTAAAGACGCAAGCTAGCTATTGCTTTCCTTTTCATGTTTTCTTGCTCCTGATCTCTCTCTCCATTTCTTTCTCCTTCACAGTGCTACTCGGAGATCTATCTATTTAGGTACGATTATGGATCAGCTGATTTCGATTCATATCTTTAATTTTCCTGCTCATGATATGGGATCCCTCGTTGGTTTTACTTGAATCGGTTTTTCTCGATCTGCTTCGTGCTTGATCTCTGCTTAAATGGTTTGTTTGTTTTTTTCCCTTTTGGTTTTCTAGTTATGTCATATGTGCTCGTGCATTATCGCTTGCTTTGATTATTTCCTGGGAATCGTTTAAGTTTAGTTTTATCAAAACTAAGGCTTATAGAGCCTTAGCTGTTTAGAATGAACTGAAGAGCTGATGAAGTAGGCTAAGGTAAATATTGAATGTTGTGGAGAGCTTGGAAACCCAGAAAAAAGGAGAGAATCTGGGACAGGATAGCATCAAGATGGAATACTAGCCTATGCTTCCTTATAGTGATCACGGATATATTGGACACCTAACCTTAATTTCCTTGAGGATACTTCACGTTATAGTGATCACAAACCACTTGCTTCACAAGGACATGAAGCAGTGACCCAGCTTTGCAATATTATTGTTAGTCAAACCTGATCAATTTTCTCTCTATGTTCCATCTTTCTTAATAAGGACCAGGGTTCTGACTTCTGAGCCATTTACATAATATACACTGGGAGAGATGCCAAATGCCTTCATATAGCATTATATTATTTATATACCATTGATCACTTCTCATTTAGGCTTCCTAAGGCTTAGATGTTGAGTGGATTTTGCTTACAAGTACTGTGGACGCCTTTTATTATATCCAATATATCGTCACCACTATGTTTTGTTTGCCAGTGAAGAATCCAAGAGTGACACTTTTTACTTTTGTAATATCCTTCTCCAAATTCATCAACAACGTTAAGCTTGAATGACTAAAGTTGTTGGAGGAAACTGACTACTCTTTGCTTGATTATTGTTGAGTTGATATATATATCTCAAACGTGCTTCTATGTAATACTGTTTATTCTCATATATGACTGTCATTTTAGACATTCAATTATAGAAGCTTGAACTCTTAGTTGCTCTCTAGTTTTTTTAAAGGCTCCTATTTGCCCCTTTTATATGAATTAATTTATGCAACGCCAAGAAACTTATTGCTTGCACAGCATCGCCAATTTCAGCATATAAAACAATCTCTTACCTTCTTATTTTTCCACTTGTTCATTGTTCTTGGCAGGTAGTTTATGTATTTTTCACTTGAAGGAAAAGATTGACCATTATATAGAAAATGTCTGGGTCAACAAAAGTATTGGATCCTGCATTTCAAGGAGCCGGGCAGAAACCGTATCCTTTCACAATCTTTATCTTTCCGCTTTGCTTTAATATTAGATGTCAGGAGAGCAATAGAATTGTTTCCTGCTGATGAATGGAAAAGTACAGAGAGGAAAATGCAATTTCTTGTGGGTATCGCTTTTGCATGCAATAGTTTTCTTGGTATTGCTGAATATTTTACTGCTGTCTGAGCCCCGAGGTGCTGAACTTAACTTTACTTAGAGGAACTGAAATCTGGAGAATCGAAAATTTTCAGCCAGTTCTAGTGCCGAAGTCTGAACATGGAAAGTTCTATATGGGAGATACTTACATTGTCTTGCAGGTTTGGGATTTCCTCCACTGTTATTTTATCCTCTTTATATATGCTCATCAAGAGACATATTATAAGATGATGACTTGATTTTAGCTTACAGGCAGAAGAACATACTTTCTTGTCTGATCATATGTATAAAATAAATGCCCTTTATTATTTATTTTTTCACATTTAGCATGTTTATCTTTCATCTGTGCAGACAACACAGAATAAGGGGGGTGCTTATCTATTTGATATACATTTTTGGATTGGTAAAGATACTAGCCAGGTATATTATGTTCTAACTTTGTGTATTTGGAACACAAGCAAAGCTGAATCGTTGTAATTACTAATCTGCGATTGATGATTCCAGGATGAAGCTGGAACAGCAGCTGTGAAGACAGTTGAACTTGATGCAGCTCTTGGAGGCCGCGCTGTCCAACACCGTGAAATTCAAGGTCATGAATCTGACAAATTCTTGTCTTACTTCAAGCCTTGCATTATACCTCTAGAGGGTGGTGTTGCGTCTGGATTTAAAAAAACCGAGGAGGAGGAGTTTGAAACCCGGTTGTATACCTGCAAAGGGAAACGTGCTGTTCACTTGAAGCAGGTTTCTTTTTCTGCTAATCTTTGGAACTGCTGTACTCTCTTCGCATGAGTGTTTACTATGTATTTGAGCTTATCTGTTTTCTTGGTGTAGGTTCCTTTTGCTCGCTCATCACTGAATCATGATGATGTGTTTATCTTGGACACCAAGGAAAAGATTTATCAGTTTAATGGTGCAAATTCAAATATCCAAGAGAGAGCTAAAGCGTTGGTAGTCGTCCAATATTTGAAAGACAAGTTTCATGAAGGAACTTGTGACGTTGCTATCGTTGGTAAGTTGTATTAGACGCATTTAGAGTTAATATTATAAATATTAGTTGGATGCCTAATTAGGTTTTTTTATGTGGCCCAATTTATTTGTACACAGATTGTGGTACTCATGCATGTATAATAATTTCCTTTCATAACAGATGATGGAAAATTAGATACAGAATCAGATTCTGGCGAGTTCTGGGTCCTCTTTGGGGGTTTTGCTCCAATCGCAAGGAAAGTTGCTAGTGAGGATGACGTTATTCCGGAGACAACTCCGCCTAAGCTTTATAGGTACTTATCTCCCTTTTTATCTGGCTCTGCTCTGTTGGTTTTTCAGATGCTTTCTGCTCTAAATACTGTTGTAACTTGTAAGCGCTACCCTGATGGCCTGATAGTAATTTCTTTTGCAATATCACCCATTTTAGGCCTTATTTTATGTTAGTTGATTTGGTGTTGCCCTTTTTTAGTATCACTGATGGTCAGGTGGAATCTATAGACGGTGTATTATCCAAATCTATGCTGGAAAACAATAAATGCTACCTTTTGGACTGTGGTTCTGAGGTATTTATCTGGGTTGGCCGAGTAACTCAAGTTGAAGAGAGGAAAACTGCTATCCAAGCTGCTGAGGTAAAACTAGAATCGTCTAACTTACTTAGCCTTGGAATATCTGAGCATTGGTTCTCATTTTTACCTTCCTTTCCAGGACTTTGTTGCTAGTGAAAATAGGCCAAAGGCAACACGCATAACCCGTGTTATCCAAGGTTATGAGCCCCATTCTTTCAAGTCTAACTTTGACTCTTGGCCATCAGGCTCGGCAACTCCTGCTAACGAAGAAGGACGAGGAAAAGTCGCTGGTAAAGATTGCTTTGATACTCAAATAATTAATAAAAAAAAAGAGTGATTTTACTTAGCCCTGACTTACTTTGGTGCTTTGCTATTGTCTAGCATTACTTAAGCAACAAGGTGTTGGGTTAAAGGGCCTGTCAAAAAACACACCAGTGAATGAGGATATTCCACCACTGCTTGAAGGAGGTGGAAAGTTGGAGGTCTGTTGTGTATGCTGACTTGTTATGCTGTTATTTGCTAAACATAATTGGTTATTTTCATCTGAACTCATTAAGCTCATGTAATAGGTTTGGTACATTGATGGTAACTCCAAGACTCCTCTACCCAAAGATGATGTCGGAAAACTATATTCTGGGGACTGCTATTTGGTCCTTTATACCTACCATTCTGGTGAAAGGAAAGAAGACTACTTCTTGTGTTGTTGGTTTGGAAAGAATAGTATTCAGGTAATAATGGGAAAAGGTGCATCTTTAGTATTCATATTATTATATAAAAAAAAATCTCTTTGTTTTAGTTGGCTTCCTTTAGTAATTATAGCTCCACGGTTAGTATAACTTAGTAACTGCAAAGAGGATGTTAAGACATTTAATGTATTGACTAAGCCGGCATGTTTTAGCTTCTTCCTAGTGTATGGTTTGTCTTCTGTTTGGGTATCGGCTTTAAGGAGCAAGATGTTGCAAAATTAATATTTGTGAATGTGTTGTAGTTTTACTCTTTTGTTATTGGGGGCTACTGTTAGTATTGTATTTTATTGTTATGAGCTGTTTCCTCTCGAATTTTGAGGTAGCGCAAATTTTGGGTACATATTGTGATGGATTTCAGCTATTCAGTTTATGGCTTTCTGTATATATATGAACATGTCCAACTTTTAGCCATCTAAATTTTGTTTTCTCCCAAGTTTAGGAGGATCAAGAAACAGCAGTCCGTCTGGCAAGCACAATGACAAATTCGTTGAAAGGAAGACCAGTGCAGGTAACATATGATTTGTTATTGTAAGCAATGGCTACCAGCACTAAAAGATTGTTGAATAACTTGATCTTCATGCAGTCCCGTATATTTGAGGGTACAGAGCCTCCGCAATTTGTTGCGCTATTTCAACATATGGTGGTGCTTAAGGTATTTCTTTTGATTGTTAATGCAAGTTGATTGTTGCTGCAAGACAATGTTTGGTAATCGATATGGTTACATTAATTCTTATCTTTTGATTGTTAATGCAAGTTGATTGTTGCTGCAAGACAATGTTTGGTAATCGATATGGTTACATTAATTCTTAGGGTGGTTTGAGCTCTGGTTACAAAAATAGTATGGCAGAGAAAGGTTCACCAGAAGAAACCTACACGCCGGAATCAATCGCACTTATTCAAGTGTCTGGAACTGGAGTTCACAATAATAAGGCATTACAGGTTGAAGCGGTATGTGTCTACCTTATTTCTCCCTTGCTAAGTGCTTTTCCTATTTTTACACTGTGCAAAACTTGGCTATCTCTTCGTGAAATGTTACAATTTGAATAAGGATGCCTGGTTGTTGTTTAGTTTTGTATAAAGAACACATATTACTCTTTGGTTTTATTATTCTGTCGCATATTCTCTCTGACATTTGTGTTTCTGCAGGTGGCAACTTCTTTGAACTCTTATGATTGTTTCCTTCTGCAATCTGGTACTTCCATGTTCCTATGGCATGGAAACCAAAGTACGCATGAGCAGCAAGAACTGGCTGCCAAAGTTGCTGAATTCTTAAAGGTAGGTTTCAAATGGTATTGTCTTTCATTTTAGTTTAGCTGAAATTGTCCCAAGTATATGCTGTACAACTTCATTTTAGTTTAGCTGAAATTTTCTTCATATCACAGTTCTTTAATTGGTAAATTTAATTATATTTTTTCTTGCTAAGTCAGCCTGGGATTACTATCAAGCACGCCAAGGAGGGAACAGAGAGCTCATCCTTTTGGTTTGCACTTGGGGGAAAACAGAACTTCACCAGCAAGAAAGTTTCCTCTGAGACTGTCAGGGATCCTCACTTGTTCTCCTTTTCATTCAACAGAGGTGATTTATGTCGAACATCAATTATTAGGGTCAAAGAATCTCCAATAGGGTCATATTGATTCTTAATCTTATATATGGCACTATTATCTGATAAGTCGACAGTGTTCTATGTTTTAACTTGTTGATTAACTTGCATATTCTAACTTTGTCTTCTTCTTTTCGATGTGTCTACATGGATCCTCAGGAAAATTTCAGGTGAGAATTTAGAAAACATATCCAACGTTTTTTTTAATCTAGATGCGCGGATGTTTTAACATTACTTTGCACAGGTTGAAGAGATACACAACTTTGATCAAGATGACCTCTTGACGGAGGATATGCATTTACTAGATACTCACGCTGAAGTTTTTGTCTGGGTTGGTCAATGTGTGGACCCCAAGGAAAAGCAAACTGCCTTTGAGATTGGCCAAGTAATATGCTTCATCAGTTTTGCTTCTCAGCATAAGCTATCCATTGGCTTCTCCTTTTCTAGCTTGTTTGCTCATTGTATAGTTTTGCGCAGAGATACATAGATCTGGCTGGTTCCCTGGAAGGCTTGTCTCCAAAAGTTCCATTATACAAAATCACTGAGGGGAATGAACCGTGCTTCTTCACCACTTATTTTTCGTGGGATGCTACTAAAGCCACTGTAAGGTTTTCTGTCCTCGAAGATATGTTTTGGGTAATTAGCATGATTATGGGTCTGTTTTCAGTAAGGTGCTAGTTAATGTGATAGTGTTAGAGAGGGTTTGGGAGCATACTCATTTAGAAGCAATAAGTTTGTTACATTGTATGCAAATGCCAATTCTGTTTTCAGCACCCTTTTACTGAATGAAGTAAGGTAGAGATCACATCTCATTTGTTAAGATGGCCTAAATGAGGAAACTCTGCAATTATAGAGGGGGAAAGATTTACATTTAAATTGAGGGGAAAGCTGCCAAAACACACGAAATTAACTCTGGTTTCTGTTAACTTCCACTTCTTTTTCTGTTAACTTCCACTTCTTTTTCTCATTAAATTTAGTTTTGGTTTTTTTAACCTGTAATACAGGCGCAAGGAAATTCCTTCCAGAAGAAGGCAGCATTATTACTTGGTACACACCATGTTGTGGAGGTAAACACTTAGTTTAGATGCTTACTGTGGAAAGTTGGAGATACCGCATACCAGTGTTTTCTGTTTCCTTGCTTTCGTGACTAATAGTAGCAGATAAGGACAGATTTGGGCGATGGTTAAACTGCTATTTATGCCTCTCCTTTGTATATATAGTATATTACATTCCTGAAATGTTGGTGTATGATTTTTATCAAAAAAAAAAATGTTGGTGTATGATTTACCCTTTCCGCTGCAGGATCAGTCTAGCAGTGGGAACCAAGGACCAAGGCAAAGAGCTGCTGCTCTAGCTGCCTTGACTTCTGCATTTAATTCTTCTTCCGGAAGGACAAGCTCTCCGGTAAATAGTCTAAGCTCAATTTTTGATGTTTACTAGATTCTTTCTGATACATATTTGAAGAAATCGGTCATATAAAATTTCGTGAAGAAAAATGGCTTTGTATCTCATCATCCATGAGGTTCCCCGTCATGGATTTCTTAAATTTTTGCAAACCTTTAACTAGCCATCCGATAATTTCTCAAAGCCACAGTCATATAACGGGTTAAGGTGCCTATCTGGATGGAAACTGTTCGTGCTTACAGCCCTTCAGCTTAGTCACAGGATGTAAATCCAATTAAGAATTGACATTGTTCTGTTTTGCACATCCTTAACCTGATGACTCAACATGTAATTCTCGGTCAGCATCTTTGTATCGTAGGTGTTCCTCAGTTAAGAGTTAAGACTAAGATTGCGTAGCTATGTATTTTTGAGTTTAATCTTTGTTTGTTTAGTCGAGCCAAACTTTGTGCAAAGTAGAGCGCACTTAGAGTTTTATTTTTCTATTTGTTTTTGTAACTGTGATATGTTTAGCAAATCACAGCTACTAGTGTCCCACGTCCTTGATCTGTTGACCGAGACGCTCATTGCTTTAACTGCAGAGCCGGGACAGATCAAATGGAAATCAAGGTGGTCCGAGACAAAGGGCTGAAGCTTTAGCTGCATTATCATCCGCATTCAATTCTTCACCATCATCAAAGTCACCTCCACGAAGATCAGGATTGACAAGTCAGGCGTCACAAAGAGCAGCAGCAGTGGCTGCTCTCTCGCAAGTTCTCACTGCTGAGAAGAAGAAATCACCTGATACCAGCCCTTCCGGTAAGTTGTTTAGCAGTGTTGATCTATTGCATATGAGTTAAAGAGTAAACATCCGTCACTATGAATACAGACAAGACACACGATAATGGAGGAAACAAAAGTAAAAAAAAAATGTAGAATTTGGTATCTGCTGAAATGGACTCTATATACAAGCCTAGACTTTTTCTTGGCAAATATTGAACTGTTCAAACGCTTGATCATGAGCTTGTTATTTCATTTTTTGTGTCTTGGTTCGAATACGCTGATAAGACTGTATGTGCGGTTATAGCTGAAGCTAAAGATGAGAAAGACTTCTCAGAAGTGGAGGCATCCGAAGAATCTACTGAAGCCAAGGAAGAAGTGGGAGTTTCACCCGCAGGAGACACTAGTGCTGAGGAAGCAGCAGCAAAGCAGGATGATTCTGAAGCAGAAACAACTGGAGCAACGTTCACCTACGAACAGCTACAAGCGAAATCTGAGAAACCAGTGAGAGGAATTGACTTCAAACGCAGAGAGGTGGGTGAATCAATTGAGCAAAATTAGCCTTATAATTTGAGCAGAAATTGTCTGGTATCTTATCCCTCAAACCGATCCATCAGGCTTACCTGTGTGAGGAAGAGTTCAAGACTGTATTTGGGATGCAGAAAGAAGCATTCTACAAATTGCCTAGGTGGAAGCAAGATTTGCTCAAGAAGAAATTCGACTTGTTTTAAGAATTCTCCAAAACATTCCAGGTGGAAACATCGTGATTCTCCAATTCAGATATAGTAAGAACAAAGACACGATTTGTCTGGTTACGTGGTGACCTCAGAGTGCTGCAGCCTATGAAGACGATGACCAGTACATTTTTTCTTTCTTTTAAAAAAAAAAAAAAAAAAATTCCTTCAGTTTCTACTTGTTGTTTTGGTTTTTCAGAAAAAATGATCTGTCATGGGTTTGATTCTTCATATTCTTATCACGGTAATGTGTTTTTGTAATCATTGTTTGTTCACAAACTGGTGTTCTTTTTCTTTCTTGTTTTTTTTTTGGGGCCAGGACAGTTGTGGTGGTGGTGGTGGTTAGTAAATTCTTTGATTTGGCTTTCACATTATTTGATTATTAAAGACCAATGTCTCTACTTGTAAACTCATGAAACTTCAATGTATCAGTGTTTATGCGTTTGACAATTGAGACACCATTTAATTTTGTTGTCCTACCTCTGTATATATATTGCTAGTAACGCGGTTATAGTTTATTGGTTTAGTTTTACATTGCATATACATTCTTTGACAATTAAATTTAAATTGGCAACTATAAATCCCAGAATTAGTCTGTTTTCTATTTTACCGAACAAAACTAGAGCAGCCTATAATGTATGTCGACTGTTGATATTTAAATTCTCTTTCAAAATCATGAACTATAAAAGAAATGGATTTATAGAGCAACAACCACATTTATGTCTGACCTGGTCTCCACCGATTTGGTTTCTTTTTCTTCTTTTTATTTTTCTACTGTGCAACAAAACAAGGGAACAAATTAGTTGTGAATCAGAATGATTACGTCTAAATTTTTTTTTTGTATAACTCGGGAGTTTCCATCGACTGTCTAGGCCTCAGGACTATTCCCCTAAACCTGACTGTCTAGGCTTTAGAACTATTCCCCTATCAAAAAAAAAAATGTTTGTTTGATAATTTTTTTTTTAATAACTCTGGGACTACCATCGACTGTCTACGTCTAAATTGCATTGTTTTCCAACGTGATTATAATAATGAAACACACACAAGATTTGTTGTCTCAAATAAAAGTATAGAGCCAATTTTATTAAATCTTATTTTGGAAAAAAAACAATAATTGTGGTTGTCACCAACACAATCTACGTATGTATGTGACTTTGCCTAGGCGATTATTTAAGACTTTTGCTTTAGCCTATACGAACTGCACTTATACGAATCGCATTCATTTAAATTTTAACGAATTCGTTTTCTTTTTAATAACAATAAGCCTAAAATTTAAAGGTCGTTTTTTTTTTTTTTTGTGATCTAGAAAACGGACACAAAAATTGTTGGAATCTACGTACGAGTTTTGACCGAACAGTAAAAACCAAACGACGACGTTTTAAGCCACACTGATCAGCATCAGCCATATAGTCTTGCACGAACTCTCTGTCTGGGCTTGAGGGCCCACACTCCGGACGTGAAATGAAACCATAATGACGAATGATATATTGACACGTGTATGGAAAAATGAGTGTCGGTTCCTTTTTATGATGAATTAAAAACTAAAGAACACTTTTGTTTTTTTTCTTAAGGATACTTTTTTACAGAAGTTACTATGAAATTGAAAGAAGAGAAGACTAGGAAACAATGATTCTTTAGAAATCAAACATTTTGGAAATCTCACGTTTCTTCTAATATTTTATCTCCGCATATTGATAAGTCCCAGATTATAGGATATCAAGTGTTGATCACAACAAGAACAATAGACACAATTTTACTTAACCCATTTTCTCTTTTTCTTGTTTCACGTTTTCTCATTACATATATAGACATGATTACAAGCAAGTGTCAATAAAAGAAATCACAAGTGGAGACACTAATTCCTCAAAACAAGGAAGACTCCTTAAAATAGGGAAATGCAAAAGAAAGTGGAGAAAGTGGAGAACGTGGAGAACGTGGAGAACGTAACTCGTTCTCTTACTTGACTAAGCAACAAACTTAAAACAGAGAAGTGAAAAGACTTCAATTATCCANACCAGCCCACTCAAACCCGGACAATATTAAGAATATTTTCATCCTTAATATTATATATATAACATAACCCTCCATTCCCAAAGTATTTTATTTTCAAAAATTTAACTATTATTTTCTGCAAACCAATTCATAACATTGATTAAATGAATTTGATAAGTTTGTCACTTGTGACAGTGTTCATAAAGCCGCGACTGCGCAAGCTTTAAAGCTCGAACCTTTATTTTAATATATCTTTTTAATTAAAAGTTAGTTTCTCTTCTTCTTCTTTTTTCAACGTAAGTTAGCTTTTCTTCTTCTTTTTAAGAAATTTACAATTAAAAATTAAAGATAGTCTAATGTTGGATATTAGATCATTAGAAAACTCCAATATCAGATTAAAGGGTTTTTCAATACAAATATAATGTTTTTGTTATTTAACTCTATTCGAAGTTTATGGTTTTTGGCTCAGTTTCGGCGTCTACAGTTTCTTTGGGTTTGGTTATGGAAATATTCCGGTCCAGCAGTTTAGCTTTATTGATTATGATTCAATTGCTTTTTTTCATTATTTATCTGTTTTTTATGCTCGATTTCATTAACGGTTATAGCAAACTTTTAGTATTTTTGCTTCCTTTTTATAAGGCTTTATTTCTAGAAAAAAAAATGTTTTTCATCGGTTTTGTTTCCGGGGTATATTCTTGTTCTGCCAACATTGTATATTAAAACTAGATTCCACCTTTATATTTCACTTTTATATTATATAATAAAAAATATTCATTCTAAAAAAAAAACGAATAAATTAAAGTCGTTGAGATAATAGAAAAGGAAAAAAAGCAAAGCACGCTTGTTTGGGTAAATGGGAGAATTCTTGGCTTCTAAATGAAGCCACTGTGTATAGAGTTAACTTCAAAAGAACAATTAAGCCCCCACCTTTATATATATATTTTTAATATATTTCCTCCTTTGTTTTCTTTTGTTGTTCATATCTCTTCACAACCTCACGCTTTTAATGTGTGTGGACATACAAAGATACTGACTTCATCTACATCCAAAACCATTATTGTTATACATTATAATAACGTTATATTCCATTTTAAAACGTGCGACTCGATACAAACCTAATACTATTATTTATATTTTTATCAATATTGTTAATGTGAATAAATGATAAACATTTAATGGAGTTTTGCACCATAAAACAAAGAATATACGAGAGTACTTCAATAATTCAACTAAATGGTTTATTTTTTTACTAAACTTAACCAATTGGACCAAGTTTAGACCATTACGATAGATGATGCATTAAACAAAAAAAAGAAGAAGTGACTCAGGCCCGGTTTAGGAGGGAGAACAAGTGGTGCGACCGTCCCAGGGTTGGACTCCCTTGTCTTAATAATTAAGGGTCCCGATTTTTTTATATATTTTTTTATTAAAAAATAAAATAAAATAATAAAATTTAGATTGAAAAGGAACCATAAAATTATTTTATATGTATTTTTATAAAAAAATTTTACAAAAACATTACACAAAAAAGTTTTTAAAAAAAATTTAGTATAACACATTTAAAAAAAAAAAATAAAGGTCCAAAATTTTTTTTGCCCTATGACCCATAATAACATTGAACCGGGCCTGAGTGACTGTAATGAGTTGAGATATAAAGTTTCAACTGAATCAAGTGATGAGCTTTTTCTTGTTGTGTTTATTTCACCCTTTGAGGCTCCGGTGATAATTGGTAAGATTAAGAATCCGATTCCAACGATGAATCTCGTGATGGCATTATTGTTTCTGTTAATATAATAGTTTCAATAATTGAAGAAAGACGTTTTCAAAAAGTTCTATAGTGTTAGACAAACAAATTAAAGTGGGACAAATTGACCTTAACCAGCTCAAAAGACCAAATAAACACATGCGACGTGTGTCTTTATAACAAGAAACAAATATTTAATTAAAATTTCTAATTACGAAACATGTGATATCATAACTTTCCTAGCCTGATTAATTAGCGGAGTCATAGGTTATCGTGGTATGTCACTTTAGTCTTGTTTTTGAAATTGGATTTTATTTACAGCATAACAGTATTATGCATTCTCTCCCGTTGCTAATTGGTCTAGAATAGATATATAAAGTTATGTCACTAAAAAAATCAATACAAATAAAATTTAGGAAAGGTTTTACTGTTTTAGAACGTTTAGTGATCATAAAGAAGTTGATTCTGATTTTTGTTGGATGTTTTTTTAAACCTTTTCAAAATAATTATGGTATATTTGAAAGACAAATATATAAAAAATAGTGGTGAGAAGTTGACAACAAAAAAAATGTACGGAGTGTATTTCAAAAACGGATCTTTTGAACGTATATATATATATCTTTTGAGAAACAAAAACCCCTAAAATAATAAATTGAAGTTTCTAAACTACATCTCTAAGTTATATGAGGTTAAGCTTAATCTTTATTTAAACATACAAGGGTAGGTATACGAGAACCCTAAGAGAAAAATACAAAACTATTCACAAAGATATGAGGACAAGATATGGATATTTCTATTATTTATATCAAGATATATCTTTATATAAATAATAGAAAAATGGTGTATTACCGACATTTTTAATATGAAAATGCAAAATATTATTATTTTATATGAGATAGATTATCACAAGAGGACCTAATCAATAACGAATGTAGAACGTGGACATAAACATCCGAAAAATAAAAATCTAAGAACATAACAAATGTCAAATGTGTACAAAAATCTATTTAAAAAAATTTAACGAAAATTTTCCCTATTTTTTGTTTTGTATTTTTTTTTGTTTTCTTCCCAAAAATAATAATGCTAATAACAGTAACTATAAACAGAAGAATCTAATTCAGAGGAACAAATACGTTTCATAATAATGGCCATAATGTCTTGATGATTACTATTACCGCGTTGTATTATATCATGACTCTTTATCGACGAAGCCGCCGAGTTTCTCGTCCTCAACTCAGCTAGCGAACTCGCTTCCGCAACCGACTCACTCGGCGTAATCGCTTCCAAGTTCTTCGACATATGAACATTCCCAACGAGTTGACTCAGCACGACCGATTCCGACACCGTGCTCTTTTTCTTGTGCTGCTGCATCGTCGCTCTCACGATCTCAGTGTGCATCGAGCTCGATAATCTCCTCATTCCTTTGGCTCCGCCGATCAAAACCGCCGGGTTAATCTCGGAGGTTCTCTTGTTGCCGCCGTGTTTAGAGGATACAGAGAAGAAGAGGACCGAGTCGGGGCTCCGATTTCGAATCCGAGTTAACGGGTCACCGAGGAACAAGGAGGTCTTTGCGTCCACAAGCATTACGTGCTTGAAATTGCGCCGGACTCGACCGAGCAGCATTGGATAACACGCCCATCTCCTCAAGCTTATCGGGACGTGGTCCATGAACCCAGATAGCGAGTTTTCCGGGTCCAGTTCGGTCACGTCGAAACCCACGACCGACCCGTGAGTCAACTCGACTGACTCGGTCTCGTTCGATGCCGAATCGCTGTAATTAGCCCGATGTGTCTTCTTCCCCCAAATGGGCTCAGACGTCTCCTTCTTCTTCATGAAGCGGGACAGATTGAAACCCCAGACCGAGTCGATTTGATTCGACGAATTCGAATATCGGTGAACACCGACGAGTTTCGAGAACGAGTCGTTCTCTTCCTCGATCAATTCGGCGAATCTCGAAGCCGACGAAGGGGAATTGAAGAGTAAGACAACATCGGATCGGGAAGTGACCCCAGAACGGTGGAGCAAGCGCATAAAGAGGCGGAGATCTTCCTCAGTCGTATCGGAAGCGATATGAGCAACAACCAAATCGTGCATGCTCTTGGTTCCTCTCAGAAACAGGGTACCCATTCCCTGGAGAGCAGAGTTGTTGGAACGACGACTAATACCTCGAGTTTTGGCGGCGACGACATCGCGATTGAGGAGAAAGCGACGGTGTGAGCGGGGAGAAACGGCGGGAAAACCAGAGGAAGGCTCGAAGGTGGAGAGAGTGAAGAGGAATAGGGTGAGGAAGAGGAGGAGGATGCAGATGGAGATGGTGGATTGGGCTTTGGAAAGTAGAAGACGGGAAGATCTGGAGCGGAAGAGACTCGTCGTTGCCGGAGAAGAAGAAGAAGGAGAGTGGTTGTCGACGGCGGAGGAGTTGTGGTCGGGGAAGAAGACTAAGAGAAAACCCATTCCTCTTCCGCTATTGTTCTTCGTCTCTTTCGCTGATGATATCAAACCCATTCTCTCTCTCTCTCTACGAGTTTCTCTGCTTAGTGGCGACGAGAGGCTGAGACGACTCAGAACATTCGTTTTTTTTTTGCTTTGGCTTTCTTCTCGAATTTGCCTTTTCTGATTTTGCATCAAAATTTATCAATAACAAAGAAAAGGATGTTCGGGTCGGGTCACCCGGGTCAGATACTTGTTTGGGAAAACAAAAAAAAAACGTGGGTAGATTATTAATCAGAAGATGTTTACCTGATGCAACCGAATTTTAAATTTAACACTTACATGAATAATTACAGTAATTAAATGTCCTCATTGGCTATGAATACGATCACATGTTTATCGCCAAATAAAAATAACCTTCATGAGAGAGAGGTCTTTAGTTAATTGTATTTTTTTTTATAACTCAGGGTGATCTGGATTTTTACCATTGATTAATCTTCTCATGGTGAATGTAATCGCCGAATAGCCTATTCATTAGAATTCCAAAACCATTTTGACTAGCCAAATAAAAATGGTTAAATAGTTAAGTATTTGTGAAAAATCGATCATTGGTCTAAATCATTAAAACAATTCTTTGATAAGTGAGAATCACTAATCCACTGTCACTTAGTTAATTGTATTGAGTTTTTTAAAAAGAGTTTGTATTATGTATCTAGTAATTAATAAACCAATTTTATTAAAACATTACTAAAGGGGTGTGCCTACTTTTCTTTAAAATAAAGTTTCACCGTTCTCGTACCATGTGAAACGTTGAAAAGTTTAGGCGTATGTAAATGATTACTTTGACCGGTTAACCCGTTTGTTGAAGCGATATTACATCAAAAACAAAGATTTGCATTTATGGAATGTCATTTTCCAACGTGATTTCCCTTATTTTCGTGTAAAAGTCGGTTTACAATTAGAGACAATTATAATGGATTTAGGAATTGAAGCCCAAAAATACTGAGTTGAATGCAATTAAATGGTGATCGGTGGATGAGTAATGAAAACTGATTGAGTAGAGTAATCTGTGGAATTGAATACAGTATATTTTACAACAAAAAAAAAAAACATTTAAGGCCATTTGTCTAGCTAACAACAAACTAGGCCAATCAATTCTAAATTACTAGTACTCGTTGTTATGAAGGGTTTGGGAGTATAATCCTCCTTTCAAGAGCCAAAAATGGGCAAAATACAAGAAAAAAAATGTCAGATACTAATAGTGTTAGGCCCACTTCATTAAATCTGCCCCCTTGATTACAGCGAGGATCCGTGATCGGACGGTAGAGACATGAGGAAGGGTCGTAATTGAATGAATAAATAAATGGGTCTTCTTCTATTTATTAGTATAGGAGTATAAAAAAAATCAAAGTGGGTCCATAAATGGTGATTTGACTTTTGTTTGTGAGCACAAGTGTGTGTGTTGACGGTGGATCTCTCTACTCTCCTCACAAACTCCTGTTGAAAGCTCTTGTACACGTGGCGTCTTTTCTTCTGCAGATTTCCCGTTTTGGGTCGGGAACTTGTGTGCTTATTTTATAATTTTGTTTTCTTTCCACAATTTCTTTTAATACTAGTATACATCTAGGCCTGGGCATAATAAACGAACCGAATGAAAC